>JTDE01006974.1:0-10235 GCA_014338405.1 Paragonimus skrjabini miyazakii | reverse complement strand
TGCTCTCTTACTACCGGTCATCAATGTGGCCTGATGTTAACAACATTTCAGCGCCGGACAAGTGCACTGTTCAGCGAGTTTGTACTTCATGTTTAGAATACGGAGTTATGCAAACAAGGAGGCTGTTTTGGAGCAGGTCAACGCAAGCCGGCTGCAAATTACACAGTCGTGGTACTCAGTGTCAGTTGAGTGTTAGCCTCATCAAAGGAGCCGAGGTATTCCAAAGACGTCGTCGTACACTGGAGGGAGGATTGACTAGGCTTACTGCTGTAGCCTCTTGGGTGTTGTGAAGAGAGCAGTCTTGGGCTGAGCATGGTAAGTCCAAACAAACGGTGAAATGAGTTTCAGGCGCAACATTTTTATTACAGCCGAATTGGGGGAATTCGCCAAAAAGATAATACTTATTCCATCGGCGAAAGGAAGACGCGGAAGGCGTTCATGGCCGTCTGCCCTGGGAACAGACGGAATACAGCCACCATATTACCCATCATCCGAAGACATGTTCGGGTAAGCCGGTTACATTAATTAATTCTTCCATTTTCAGCCAAACACCATAATAATCACGGAGGATTTGAGAGCCTACAAAGCTCTGGATGAAATAGCTCACTACGAACAGTGGATGATCAACCATTCAGAAAGTTTCTTGGATCCTGAGGACAGCGTGGTCCACACACAGGATATAGAAAGTATATGGTCCTTCGCGAAGAAGCATTTTCGTTCCATATCTGGATCAAACGAACGGCCGTTCCAACCACACCTTCAGGAGGTTATTTAGCGGAAACGAAATCCTGAAAGCGTTATTGGCAAACTGCTGTTCACCTTGTCTCATACTGATTTATTATGAATTATGTAGTATACGTTGATATCATTGCACGCGTTCATCATTCCGATTCATACGTACTGCGTTCACAGTAGTGGCTGCTTCGTCCAGTTGACTTAAGCTATGATCAACGCCTAAGTATGCCGCATGTATTCACGCCAGTAACTGCCCCGTTTAGTTGGCTTAAGCAATGATCAGCCCCTGAGTATGCATTATGCATTCACACTTAGGCTGTGATCAACGTTGTTAAGAAGATCACGGCAGAAATCGGGATAAACTTGTATTGGGACCGTTCAGGAAAAGTTATAGAGGTCTTCGTCAGTTTGGGCAAAAATGAGATAGCATACTGGCAACCGTCAGTGAATTCTGCAGCCGGCGAAAACATTAACCAACAGTCATCGAAATCATAAGCATCCATGATCCGAAGATAGAAGGGTTGTAGCTGAAACGGTAGAAGTGGAAATCAGTATTTTCGTCGGATAAATAACGAGCATCAAAGTTGATCATTATCTATCGGATAAGTGAGCATTGATTCGCGTACACACGGCATGCTACATTAAAGCAAGGTCAATAAGCAATAAACAAAACAATACGCACGTTTTCAATGATGGGGTTGGACGCATTATCCATGTTTACACTTTACCGTAGGTAGAAACAACCACGTGATAAAGTAGACCGTTTTTCACCAGAAATACTATCAGGAAAACAGGCTGAATATATAATTCAGATATGTAACTAACCAACAACCGTGGCAACATAGCTTTCATTAAGAATTACTGTGGTATTCCGTGTACAATGCAATGTGTACACAACGTGGTCGAAAATTACAAATTCTATTATATCTCCAAAACCATGCAAAATTGAGCGTTTCCACAAGATGGAAATATGTATTCCACCACGAAAATTCCGATGGGAGCATTTTCAGAACGTAAAACTGATTGGGAAAGCCAAAATTAGGTTTTCATCGAAAAAAATGGTGACACATTTTTTTCAACAAAAGTGCGAATACGGGCAATTTTTAGGTAAAACCGATTTTTCTCATTCCAACATCACCATTACACTCGATGAACTTTCTATATTTGTTCCGTGAAATGCATTTTAATGTTTTATGAAAAATGTGAAAAATCTCTTTTCGCGCCTAAATGGCCGTTTCCAAATCGTTTCGGCCTTGAAGCACCATACCGGCGAACGACAGAATTGCCGGTTAGATTATTTCTTCCGCGCACTCTGTGTGTCAAATTATATCTATGATAGATTGACCACCTCAGCATATTCAAGTACCATAGGTTATGTAACACAGACGTCTATAGTCAAGCCTTCCATCTCAACGCGTGGAGTGAGGAGCATATGTTTTTCGATTGAGAGTGGAGGCCCTCCGAATGGCATCATCCCACTGTTTTATGGGCGTTGTTACTGATGCAATCCCCCAAAATGGTAACCCATCAACCTATGAACGTCACACGTCGTTGCGCACCCTCCTCCTTTCCGGTCTGACGCCACTGCAGCAATTTCATATGGTTGTGATGTCTGTCCGGCAAAAATTAGAAACCTCCGATCAGAGACCAAACTGATAAAGCGTTTAATTTCGTCGTCTGCGGACCAGGAGCGGTGATACCACTGGTGGCAACCAGAGCAACATGCATTTACTTCCACGCCGCTGTCTACACAGGGGTCGTGGGTTGAAACAATTCTCTTTTCATGAGCTACGCTCCACCTCATTCCTGAGTCCCATGTCGTCCACCGGTGTGACCAACAGTTCGAACCAACGTGACTCAAATAAAGCAATCACAGAAGCGCTACGCACGGCATCCAAAGCTAAAACCCCAACTAAGTGCCGTGGAGATGCTGAAATAGATGGCAGATTTCAAATTGGTTACGGTTGGTAGATCTTAGTTTGAGTTAAAGATAGAATCAAGCCTATAGATGTCAAGTTATAACAGTGTGAGTTGCAAGTGACTAGTTCTTTTTACACCTTTTTGTTATCAGGTAATGGGTTGATAGAGTCACCTGCTGTTTAGAAGAAGTCTCCTTAATTGATGGGATGCCCTAGATTGTTATGGCAGGATGCGAACCAAATACGTCTGTGGCAGTATACCTACGAGTAGGTGCTATACTGGTGATCCCATTCAATAAAAGATGAAGTTGAAGTTGTAACCAGAGGGTTGTCTGATGCTCCTCAAGTGCGTGTATCATTACCTGCCTGTCTTGTCTATCATGGTTGAGGTCCGTCGTACTAATAGTGCGAAAAAGGCTTATACTAAATATAATGTATTTAGATAATCACTGGGGTTCGCGATCATTGTTCTTTCATTCTCCCTTCACTTTTTCTCCTGCTTACATAGATTGCCCGATAATCAAGAGGGGCTTTGAAGTCCCAAAACGGAACCCGAAGAATCCGTTAATCAATCTGCAAGCGGGATAGTCGCAGTTCTAGGTGTAATTGTGACATTCCGGTGGAAATATGCTGGACGCTCGATTGCCAATGGTCACTTCGTCCTGTGCAAATTGATAGCGAACCATTACTTATAGCCAGAAGGTCTACCAAGTTGGATAGATTACTAAAAATGGACATATATGTATGTGGGGAAAAGTGCATGTGTGAATTATAATCCTGTTTCTTTTCTTTCTATACGTGTTCATGGTATAACTCTGTATGAAGTGATTCTGCTGAATTTGTTAGAAGCCTCAATTTTATATTTTCCATCATTCTAGGTAATGCGTGCGCAAAAAGCACATGAATAAAATAATTTCGATTTGTTAACAGTTTCGTGAGTATGTAATGAAACTAACGCTAGATGGGGTGTGAGTAAACGGTAGAGACGCAATAGGCAGTTTCAGGCAATCTGTTTTGGGAGTAAGCCTGATAGTAGGGACGGGTAAGCACGTTATATGCTGTTGATGGCTAAATATTTCCCGGGCCACATAAAAAAACATCATCAGAAGGTACACAAAGTTTGAAGATGGATGTTATTTTTGATGGCGTAAGATTACTGTCCAAGCTCTTTTTAAAACCCCCTTCGTTATTGGCTCTGACTTGATTCAAAGTTTATTCCAAATATGGGAATATTTTCAAGAACCCCTGACTGTGAAAACACCACATCTTTTGAAAGAATGTCACAGTGACCTGTGACGCGTCAAGTTGGACGAGATTCAGCCTTCGTGTTGTCAGATCGGTCAATTCCGGCTACTGCTAAGGAGCCTAAGTCCGTTGCTAAGTCGTAATCTCAACAGCAAATTTTTTCGCAGTACAGGTAAACAACAATATCTAGCTGTGTTCACTTTCTGTTACCGCAAATTGACTTAGACTTAGGGGTTAAAACGGTGGAACTACACAGCAAATACGAAGAACTTACCAAAATTTTGCATTAGCTAGATCAAGTAGTTAGCATTTTGAGTGCCTCAAATAACACACATCCTGAGATTACTTCTAGTCATGAATACCCCATGGCCGCTGGGACGTTTGCTGGCACAATAGCTACGGGAACGCATAAAAGGTTACGCTGTGCAAGTCAAATGGTGTTGTTCAACGTATATGACAGAATATCTTTTGTCCGTGAAAAGTCTCACTCAAAGCTATTGGGATGAAACAGCAGAAGTACCATTGCTTAAGATTTCGCGCTGCATCACCTGCGGTTTCACCCACACACTAAGCTTCCTGTGTAAACCCGAAGGAATAAGACCAGCAGGTGTATGAGTGAGGCCTCTTTGTCCAGCCGGCCAACGTTAGTTATAAAATTGGTGGACTAGCGCGAAAAGGAAATCCTTATCTCTAGGGCAATGATCAGAGAGGGGCTGTAACGACAAGATCAAAACTGGGTAGAAAGATTTGTGAAATGTAATCCAAGGAGCACTTCAACATACCATTGCGTGTTAGTGCCTTCTAGAGAAAATAAGGATGAAAAGCAAGATTCAGATTGGACAACGAAAAAAAACAGGCAAAAAATTCATCATACAATTCACCAACAAAGCTGTAGGAAAGAATGGGTAGAAAACCACAGACACTCAAATTTCTAAAGAGAGGTGCGGAATAGTTGCCAAACGATTGTGGCCTTGGTCGATGCAATCATTAACGAAAATAGAATGGGTGCACCGATTGACCTACCTGAGACGAAAGTACTGGTTGTCTCTTGGCCGACGGTGAACTATGAGTAAGCTGATGACCAACTAATTCCAAACGGCCAGCGCATTCGTGGCCGCGCACATCGCAGCGCCATATAGCCACGTCACCATAGCCTATGGCACCAATGATTCCTTTGCGTACCTCACATCTCGTGACCTAAAACGAGTTTTGCAAAGCACAGAGCAGTTAGAAGAAATTATCTTCCGACAGAATCCGTAGCATCACATTCAGACCTTGAGCTAATTGCAGTTACTACAACAGCACCATCATTGCATGCACTCTCAACACCAGAGCTGCAGCTCTATATTCTAAACACGAAGTATAAACACGCTGATCAATAAACCTTCCCGGGGTAGAGCACTCGTCCGGCGATGAAATGTCATTGACACAGAGCCACAGTGATGACCCGATAACTGACAACTGTGGGGCTCCTGGGATGGCACACCGGGATGTAAAAGAGGGTATATGAACGGCCAAAGCATGAGATGACATACTGACAGCCGTCAGTGAATTCTGCGGCCGGCGAAAACATGGACAAACAGTCATCGGAATCATAAGCATTCAAGATCCGGAGATAGGAGGGTTGTAGCTGAAACGGTAGAAGTGGAAATCAATGTTTTCGTCGGATAAATAACCTGCATCAAAGCTGGTCATTATCCGTCAGATAAGTGAGCATTGACTTGCGTACACATGGCCAGCTACAACCAAGCATAGTCAATGAGCAATAAACAAAACAATACGCACGTATTTAACGAGAGGGTGGGACATGTCACCCATGTTCACATGGTGGCTAGCTAATTACAATAAGTTTTAAATAGTAACGGTAAAACCAAACATCTAAATAATATCAAAAGGATTTGCAATCAAAGTGTAATATAAATAACAGATAAATATAACAGGTGCACTTACAGTGAGGGTTCGGACAAGATACAGAGATGTAATCCGTGGATGTGTTAATGAAGTGTTGGGTGGAATCCTATAGATGTTGTCGTAAGGATCGACAGTGTGGAAACACTGTGTAGTCCACGGAGAACTGTAGCTGTGTTCTGTTCACCCACACGCGAGAGGCCAAGACGAGTTGTGTTCACATATGTGTACGGTCTCGTTGTCTTGTCAGTTCCGGCAAGGACACTGGGTTGAATCACTTGTCATAGGCTAATGTCCGAGATGAGGTTTGTTGTGTGTGCTGCCGCTGTGTGTGCGTATGCGTACGTGTGTGCGTGTGCGTGTGCACGTGACATTGACTACAGTGATGTTGACAAACTGTGAGTTGTTCGCAGTCGCTGCGAGGGCACACGCGTGAGGGTCGCTCGGCGGTGGATGTTTGGGCAAAACATTCGGGTCAAGTGCCACAGTAAGTCGGTTCGGGCATATGACCTTGATCACACAACGGTGTACTGCTGCAAATGTTTACACCATACGGAAAACAGAAACAACCACTTGATAACGTGGACAGTTTCCCTCCAGAAGTGCTATCAGGGAAGCAGACTGAACATATAAGTCAGATGTATAACTAAACAACAACCGTGGCGACATATCTTTCATTAGGAATTACTGTGATATTTCGTGTACAATGCAATGCAAACGCAACGTGGTGGAAAATTACAATTCTATTATATCTCCCAAAGCATGCAAATTGTGCGTTTCTGCAACATGGATCATGTATTCCACCACGAAAATTCCCATGGAATCATTTTCAGAACGTAAAATCGATTAGGAAACCCAACATTATGTTTTTGTCGAAAAAATGGCGGCACATTTTTCTTAACATAAGTGTGAATATGGACAATTTTTAGGTATAGCTGATTTTTCTCATTGCAATACAACTAGTATACTGGATTAAATCTACACATTTGTCCCGTAAAGTGCATTTTAACATTCAAGGGAAAATTTTGAAAAATCTCTTTTCGCGCTTAAATGGCACTTTCCAACTTGTTTCGGCCTTGAAGCTTCAACACAGTTGCCGAGCTCTCAGTTCGCGGTCCACGAACAGATTGGTAAACAAAATGCTACGCAAGTAGCAGAAATCTGCGCAGCCGCTGGCAACATCTTCATTAACACGGATTTGAGTTGGAGGTGCACAGATGGCACCTCCGCCTGGAGAAGGCTGGAGGAAGGAAAGTAGTCTTACCTGTGTTGAAATCCAACCCAAACTTGGATGCCGTGGTCTCGAAAGCCTTGTTCAGTCGCCGTAGTTGGTTTTCGCTGTGCGCAAACAGCGCGCTGTCATCTGTGATCAGAAGCATGCGCATCATTGATATGTGTAGCCAGGTTTGGGCGGCGAAACGTCAAATATTTATTAGGCGTCCACCCGCCCGATACTCAACTTTAATGCCATCCCCCTATAGTCCTGAAAAGCAACAGTTAGCATGGCAGTCAAATATAAACTAAATAAGGATGGGGCCAACACAAAACCCTGTTCCACGCCAGTGATAATGTCGAAATCATCAGATGCAGATCCATACGATTGCACCTTCGCCCTCATGCCCATATGCAACAATCTAATCAACTTGAGAACTTGCCTGGGCATCCAAACTTACCAAGAATCGTCCACAGCACCTCGCGGCTCACAGACTTGAACGCCTTGGTAAGATCTACGAAAAGGGCACAAAATAGCTGGTTCCATCCCCGGCACTTCTCCTGTAACTGTCGAGCAGCGTAAACCAGGTCAATTTTACTCCGACTCGTCTGGACTCTACATTGCTCCTCAGGACCATTTGTCTCCAAGACCTTCGCATTCGTTTGGTTCAAGAAGATTCTAGTAAGCACAGTACCTACGCAGCTCAGCAGACTTGTGCCCCGTAAGCTGCCAAGGCGATGCTTGCTACCCTTACCTTTGAACAGGGGGACGATGTAGGCATCCTTGAATTCTTGCGACATCAATCCCTGCTCCCAGATGACGTGAGTCGGCTGCAGCAATGCGCGTTCCATCGCCGGTTCACCATCCTTCAGGATTTCAACTGACAGTCAATCTTTGCCTGCAGCTCCTCCGTTGCAAAATTGACCAACTGCCGTCTGCAGCTTTAGCAATTCCGGTGCGAGAGCAAATAAAGGCTTGATGAACTGTTGCGGTAGGCTGTCCACGAACACCCAATCAACGATAGCAGGGTGGTTTAGTAAGCCACTGTAGTATCTGCGCCAGACTTTCATGATATCCTCTGGCTAGGTGCAAGAACAGCCGGTATCCACGTTTACGAGTGCTTTACTGAACTGGACCGGTGGACCGAAGATAGCTTTGAGTGAGTAGTAGAACTCCTTATGTTGTCGACGGTCTACGAAGCCCTGCATCCGTTTGCCCTGCCTCATTAACCAGTTGTCCCTGATTCCGAGAACACGCTTGGCCAGTTGACGGCGAAGATCCCGGAACGTGACCTTGTTCGCTTCATTGTCTGGGTCCAATGTGGAAACAGTAAAACGCTGCAGTCTCCTCTTGTACCACGTTGTTGTCGTCGGACCAGTCCGGATGTTTCTAGCTTTTTGGGACGGAACGTCTTGATGGCTTCTGACGCGATCTATTCATTGATGGATTGTTACATACCCATGGGGTTGATGGATACAACAGCGTCTGCAAGACAAGCGGCTACGGCACACAGGAAGAGAGCCTTTGACCAGCAATTGTCCAATCGTTTGACATCCACATTTTGTCGTTGTCCGGAAGATTTAATATAAGCAGGCTTACAAAAATGGATAAACAATTTGGTCTTGATCAGTCAAAAATCTGTGGCAAATCCAGCTCTATGTTGCTGACGGATTTCATGTCTGTCTTATTATGTGACAGTTTGTTGCCTTGTATTACATGTAACTATAATAACATAAATAATAATATATATCTCAGTGCATTTGAGAGAAACACGCTCGGATTTGCGCGATCATGAAAGGTGATTACATACGATACAAAGCAATAAATGGATATGTAACAAGACAAACAAGAAATCTATCGACAAAATATGGCGTCATCAGGGGGAACAGGGTTAAAGTTTACAACGTTCGATTTACACATAAGGAAAGAAGATAGTTCGCCTGTTTCACAGATTCAGCCAAAAAAAGAGATGTTACAGTAATTTGCATTTTACAAAGTTGAATAAAGACGACATGTCAAGTATTTGAAGGTCATGCAGGGAAATAGGTGTAAATACATGGTCGAAAGATTTCGCCGTTATTTGGCGTAACGTCATTCGGAAGAATGTTGAAATAATTCAGTTTGAGCGCAGGAAGAAGGAAAGTTCCCAAATCTGGCGAAAATTGAACAGACTCCAGCGCGGGACCTCGTTAATTGCTCGGAAATGTCAAAAAGTGGATAATATCGGTATACGCTCGGCCAATATGAGGTTGTTAGCGCCCGTACATCGCGAAAATTTTCCCTGCATGACGGATGCTCATGGGACTATGAAAATGAGTGCAATTTCATGTGTTAAATGGGAAAATGGGAAGTAATCACACGTAATATGAAGATTAACGTGAATGTGATACTTTTTGACGAGAAGTTAACGCTATATTAATATTTTTGTTTTCTATCAATAAAGTATAGAATGTTGGCAAGTAATTGTTATAATGCCCCGCGATAATTGGGTAGCCAGCAGCTACTTCTAGAATGACTGTCACGTGATAATCAAACCTCCGTACGAAGTTTTGACGTCAGTTTGTTTTATAGGGTCAATGTTTAAGCTAGAATATACATTTCATAGCACACAACGGTTATTAATGGTTAAGGTGGAAGGTTTCAGGCAAGGGAGACAGCGCATGATGTGAATTGGGGTAATATTAAGATTATTTAAGGTAAACAAGGGAGTATTTTTTTCCGCAGTTTTCTGTGGGGAGTTTTGTATGCCGGCCAACTTAACCGTCAATACCGGCTACCATTACTTATAACTTGATGGCCTACTAAGGTGAACAGGTTATTACGAATGGGCATATAAATACATAATGTGGAAAAGTGTGTATGTGAGATATAATCTTGTTTTATCTTCTTCTTTTTGATTTCAGTACAACTCTATATAAGTGACGTACATGAATAAAATGATGCGGTTTCGTGAGTGCACAATGAATTAAACGATATATGGTGTGTGAGTAAACGGTGGATACACGGTAAACAGTTTCAGGCAAGCTATTTCAAATGGGACCCTGATGGTAAAGACGGGTACATGCGTTGCATGCTGCTGACGGCTAAATGTTCCCCGGACAACATTCAAAAGGGTCATCCGGAGATACATAATGTTTGAAGATTGACATTATGTTTGATGATGTAAGGAAGCTGTCCAGGCCATTTTGAAAACGCTGAATGCGGTTACTGGCTCT
>JTDE01006973.1:19568-31436 GCA_014338405.1 Paragonimus skrjabini miyazakii | reverse complement strand
CAATTATATGAGAAACTTCAAATTAAATATCCACGCAGTAATTACTTGCCCTTTTCGAATCGCGCGCGACGGTACACAAGTGTTGACATATCGTCGGGTACGAGACATCAACGTCATTGCAGTTAACCTGAATATTTATGGCCCATCACTGACTAAATCAGAAAGGTGCATTTTGTGGTCTATCTTATGCCACCTATGCGAGACATTCGTATCACAGCCTTTCATTGTTGGCGTCTACGGTGTAAACGGTAAACCGGAGGACGTTAAGGGTTACCTTCTTGACGCTGTGAATGAACTGCAAGGTGCGTTATCAGCCGATATACTGTTTGCGGGGGCCAAAGTTAGCGTTAGCCCGAAGGTTATCGTCTGTAAAACACTAGCTCTTACGTTTGTTGAACGAATACGTAGCAGCGAAGAGTGTGATAAATGTAACCGGAAAGGACCGTACTTCAGTCGTAAAGTGACGTTTACTCCAAACGACGCTTCCGTAAGAACCGATGCTACTTTCCGCGCCTCACTTCCAGCGATCGCCCCTCCGTTCGCTCTCCTACCCTTTGACACGTTATGCTGCTTTCCAACACAATACATGCATTTTGGGTGCTTGAGCGTGGTCCATCGGTTGATCAACAACTGGAGCCTGGGGTCCCTTTCACTGAACGCTTGCATCTGTTCCCAAACGATCAATCGAATCAATACCAAAATGTTGCAGTTTCGCACAAGCTGGAATTGTGATTTTCCCCACAAACGCCATGAGCTACTTGTGTTCAAGCGGTGGAGGGCAACCGAATGCACACAGTTCTTACTTTATCTCGGGCCTGTTGGTTTGAGGGGTATTCTGGACGACGCGAAGTATGCAACATTTTACATTTTTCTGTAGCAATTTATATGTTTTTCATCTTTCTTTTCACCGTTCTTATCGTGACTTATCTGAGCAGTTGACCAATATGTTTGTTGGCAGTTTTTCGCGGTTGCATGGGCTAGATGAGATGGTGTATAATGTACGTTCGCTAGTTCGTTTTGCAGACGATGTTTTAAACTACGGCGCTGTCGACCAGTTTTCAGCATTCCCATCTGAATCATTCATGTACAAACTGAAGTGGATGATTCACGGTCCAACAAAACCTGTCAGTCATATTTATAGGCGGTGGTATGAACGTAAATCTGTACCTGCTGTTAGTTATCTTGCATTCAGATGTCGGTATGTCAATAAATATCACAGCGGTTTGTCACTGCCCAAAGTTTTTAAAAGACAATGTTTTGTTTACAAATGTTGTTCCCAATAATGTTTCGATCATCAATAACTTCATTTGCTGTGTAGTAAATATACTTCACCCTAATATTCCGGATTGTACAGTTCAATATACCCCCATTCTTACACCTACAATGCCTTTGTTCACTCACGGTCTGCCGTCGCAACACCTGCTCAATGTTTAGAGTGACAGAATCCACTGAAGAAATCCTCGTTGCGCACCTATCGCAACTAATGGCCAAGTGTTTGCTTTTTTCGCCGGACACACACATTGTTCGTATACCTAGTTTACATTCCTGTACATAACTGCCCACCGTATATTTAATTCGTTAATGCGAACCATATTTGTTGCTAAATGAAACATTTTTCATCTCAAATGTTCCCCGTCGTAGGTTTTGACGATCATGATGGGAACTCTTGTGCTGTCCTCAGTTCATTATGGATAAAGGATGGTGTTGCAACTTGGCTGAGCACATCTGACCCTACATTCAGTGAAAATGTCAGACTTCACCCAGCATCGTCATCTGACTCCTTGCGATTCCCTGTGACCGTCATCTCCCGAACAAGTGCTACTGAGAAGCTTTGAATAAGTGTTAACATACGATTATTCGAAGGATAGATGTTACGCTAAGTAGGCACTGAGTGCATCGGACATGGTCTTTTCTGATGTTACTGTGAAGATGAGAAGGCGAATCCAACGCACCAGGTATTTTCGGCGTTTCTGCTTCCAAATCACCTGCTACCGAACCCCCGAAAAGACTGTTATCTTTGTCATTATCCGACGAATCCGATGCCTCCTTATTCAGCACCAAAATAAGGCAACAACAATATACAATGGTTATTTGGCGCACGGGTCAAGCTGCTTCCAACTGACCTACCCAGTCTCCTGCTTGCAACGTCCTCTCTGATGACATATTCAAATCTTCCTACGCCACTATTGTGTCTAGATGTTATTTCATCATCCACACCAGTTGTTCATCATATTTTCCATCTCAGGACAATACCCCCACTTGTGTGTCCCGCCGAACAATCTCCATCTTCAACTGCTCACCAGATATGGCACATCTCTACCGCAATGTTTTCTTCCCAACTGTCCGCCCCTTCACCGCATTCCTCACTGTCCGCTCCAACAGTTCCGTCTGCAGCGTCCGCCTCCAGCTCATCTGTGGATTCCACGACTGTCCCTGTCCCTAGTGAATTATTAGCCTGTTTTTAAGGCAGCATACCAACATGATGTTGACCCTAAATCGTGTGGTGAAAGAGTTAGCGTTCATATAAGAACGTTAAGACAGCTGTCGGATGGTTGCAGGATCTTCCGCTAGACAAGATGAGTGGGACATTCACGCCTACCTGTTTCCCATGCAGACTATTGCGCGATTCAAAGACCCGGAGTCCGACTTAAGAAGACAGTCGTACAGGAAGGTTGGGGTAGGTTTATTTTAAACTAAAATTACTCTTCCAGATGGATTACCTGCATGGGCTAAGTGCCCTCTACGCACGACAACTTGTTCATTGGTGTATAAGAGAAGCCATAGGCACCGAATTGGCATTACACATGAATTATGCAGGTGGAAAGGGAAAGATAGCATTCGAGGATTGCACATAGCGACACGTTATCGTAATTGAACGCAGAAGTCCTACTGTCAAAGCCTCTCTACGCAGACACCAGGGGAGAAGATATGAGCACATGGATAAGAATATGGTTCCACAATGCGCGAAACACAGCAGGATTAGAAAGAATGGGAAGAGAAAAAACAGGTGAAGCGATTGTTGCCAGGTACCATGTTGATGTCTTCTGAAGTGAAATGAACCACTTCATTGATCACTCATAGACTGCACCGTCCCATTCTGGCTTTCACGTATGCGTGTCAAATGCTTTTCAACGTAACGTTAAGGCCTAGCTGCATGCTTCCATGAATGTCATCAGTCTTATAAAATTATGTTATCACGTACCACGCCGATGCCTGTTGAAGTGAAATGACTCTTTTGCGCTGATCCCTCATAGACTGCACCGTTGCGCTTCATATGTTGTTCTAATGATAGCTGCATTTCCTTTCTTTATAGAGTAGTGAAGTGCCAATGGACCTGTAATTTCCCGATCATTTTCCTGATTGCAATCATTTTTTTGTGGACAAATCTTCAAACACGTTCCCTATGACTTCTGTCCTCGTTTCCAGCGTACTCCTTATCTTCCTGTGTAGCCCGCATACAACGTCATCCTTGGCGTTAGTTTACGACGTTGTACGACCACCTCAGTATGTAATGCGTTATGTGAAGGTGTTCAGCGCTATTGAATACAGCGGACTAGATTATTTTGCGTCATTTTGGGAATAACTTACGGCGCATTGGGTTAACTTACGTCGTTTTACGGATATTTTACGGCTGTTTTGCAGTGGACGAAATGGACCCGTGAGATTATGCTTGGGATACACATTTAGGATTACTCAGGGTTATTAGTGTTGAAAGCGTAGTACACATCAAACAAACCGTCGGATTAATCAAGGTAGAGTACGCTGGGTTTTTGTGTAATGTATACCTAATTATGCCAGCAGGATACTTGACCTTGAACGCGGGCAGTACGAATTCTTTCCGAATTTTGTCGGTTTGGGCGGACGCTTCCGCCTATGTATCATAGAGTTACACCCGTTTCAGTCGACGGACAGTTGCCTAATCGCACTGACCAGTGAAATATCTACAGCCAACAGCCCACTTTCGTTTTCGACTTCAATTTCAACGTTCAACTTCAAATCCAGGATTTGATGAAGGCCATTGCCTGTTGACGTCCTGATGCTTAACTGGTGTGATCCGGAGATCGACGAGACTGCATTTTCTGTCGATGCGGATGCGTTCGATAGTCGTCTAAAGATAGAGATAAAAGAAAAGAAATGACAAATCCTGGTTGCCCCGAAACATGCAGACTATTTTTCTATTAGTACAAGGTAGGAAAATGGTTGCTCAGACATTTCTCTGGTTCTCTTTTGAATACATCTACGATGGAGGTCTTAACAATCTTCGGAGGCAATTTGTTCCACGAGCTGACTACCCGGTTAGTAAAAAAGTTAAATCAAGCAGCCATTCCTGATCTTGTTTTTTGATCGGGAACCTATGACCACTTTAATATCTATCTTTACGTACCACGAATAAACATGTCCGGGGGGGCTTTTGCCAGTGTGGTGGATAATCTTGTACATGTCAATTAGGTCTCCTCTTACCTGCCAACATTCGACCGAGAATGAGTTCAACGAGCTTATTTGGTCTTAGTAGCTCAGACCCCTCATACTCCATAACATACGCGTGGCGGGCCCTCGTACTTTTTCGAGGACAGTTATTTCCTTTTTAAGATACGGTGACCAAGCTTGGGCACAATGTTCCAAGTGGAGCGGACTATGGCTGAGTACAGTGGGATAAACACTGATGGACATGGGTTGGTGATCGCGAATTTCTGTCGACATAACGCCCGCCTTGCTCTTTACGCGGCTGCGGCACATTGAGAAGATGAAGTAAAAGTGCTGGTGACCTGGATACTTAAATCTCTGTTAGTTCGACTATCCGTCCATGTAAATCCCTTATATCCCTGAGATCGACTGGGAAGCATTAGCGGAGATACGACTTTTCAGAACATTCGGTGGTAAATCCCACAATATTGTCCATTTGCAGATCTTCAGAATATCCTCCTGGAGAGCGTCCGGGTCTGACTCATTTCCTGTCAGCTTTATCTCGTCTGCATACAGGTAACATGCGCTCACCAGGTTGCTGGTTAAGCCACCTATATGTACCAGGTAGATCAGAGGGGCGAGGAGTGACCTCTGGGGTACTCCATTTAACGGATAACCCTTGTCCGACAGTATTACTCTTACTCTCATCCTGCAAGACTTTCCAACTAGGAACGTCTGTGTAGGTCTATGGATTCTAGAGGAAATTCCAACCTCTCGTAGTATTCAGCTCAAAGGCTTGTGGTTGACAGAACAGAAGGCTTTCTGGAATTCTACTCATTATGCCCTGACCACTTCTCCCCCACCCAGATTATCCGTGACAGCGTCTCAAAACGTCGGCGTGCTGGTAAGACAAGATCCACCTTTCGGAAGGCCATGTTGAGGACCTTGAAACAATTTCTGCTCGCAGAGAAATTGGCCGCTTTTCTCTTGCAATATGCGTCCAGAGATTTTGCCGACGACACTAGTCGGGGTTACTGATCTGTAATTTCCGACCTCTGATCGGTTACCATCTTTGAAGGTGAGAATTATAGTGGCTGGTTTCCAGCCCCTCACAAATACCCCTGTTTATAATGTGCGATTGAAATGTTGAGCAAAAGGCGACGCCAGCAATTTGGCCAAAGGTTTTAGGATGGCCGGGCTAATGTGGTCGGGTCCTGTAGACTTTGCTCTGGTTAATTTGGATACTGCTTGCTCAAATTCGTGAAGCACAACGTCCTGATCCACCATATCCACACTCATATTGAGTGAAGCACAGGTCCTCCATCGTCTGAGCGATAACCACTTTGAAGCCGTGCCACAGACGCATCCGCTATGCATTTGTCAGTCGGTATAATATCTCCGTTATAGGAAAGTGTGGTCCCAATTTCATTTCATAGAGAGGGCCTGGACTGTGAACAACCGTACAACCTCTCGAGGTTCTTTCTAATAGCACGCGCCAAGTTGAGCTCATTGATTAAACGAGAATTCCTTGCTACCTTAGTTGCTTTGTTTCTGGCTTTTTTGTATCTCATAAAGCTTTTAAACCACTTTTGCTGAATAAATGACTTCCGGATCATATACTTGCATTGGAAAGCTGTCTTGACCCTGGGGCAAACCCATGGCTTTCGACCGCTTGCTCCGACTTGTGTCTGAGGGTCGTTTCTACCTGGAGGAGCCCGAAGGTTTTCAACTTCGTTTGCCCACAAGCTATACACCTCCTCTATGGAAAATGTTGTGTTCCAGGTCATTCTATCAGCTTTCAATATCAGCTTTTTACGGTCGATTAGGTGAAAAAGTTGCACTTTGTGTGCCTGTTTTACTAACAGAGATCGCTGGTGCGAGGATAAAATCCTCGTATGGTCACTCGTACCAAGTGGTGCCGCAAACAACACGGTAGGGAGGTGATTACTGGTCGGTATCTCGTGATCCATTAACATGTTGTGTTAGTTTGAAATCGTTGACTAGGTTAAGCAACTTGTGAGCAAAACCTCTACCACTAACAGATCCCAATAGCCGATTGATTTTAGGAGCATTAAAATCCCCAAGATCAACAGGCGATGGCCTGATTGGCGAACCGACTGGAATGATTTCAGCAGTGCTTCGTCTTCCTCTGATTGCGCACCCGGACTTCGATACACCCCGAAGACTATCAATGGGGGTTGACATGGAGAAGGCTGATGACGGTTTGAATACTCGCACAACTGCAGTTACAGAACTCTTGGCCAATAATAGGCAACCGCCTCCAATGGCATTGCTACGGTCACCGCGATACCATTGGAACCACGCACCCAATTCCCCAAATCTATTTCTTCCTCGAGCCAAGTTTCTGTGAGCAATCAAATATCCACGGAGTGACCCGCTGTTTGGAGCTCCTCTCTCTTGTTATGTGGGCTGCATACATTCACCAGCATGCATTTCAGCTCCGGCTATCTGGCCTTCTGACTACTCCACAGATGGGTAACATCTATATCCTCGGAGGCTTCCTCCGAGGAATAGGTTCGTTTTTTGGATTTAGGATAGGAACCGGACCAACGCAAACCATTTTTGTAATCGGTGGTTGGCTCTTCAAAAATGTCGTCTTGTTCCTGATAAATGGGTTGAGAATACCACAACGTTACGAGCAAGTTGTAATACTCTACGTTACAACCACCTCGAGTGGTTTTCCTCAGGAGTGTTTTAATCGAAATCCCAAACTGTTTGACCTTATTCCTAGTAAACTTGGTTGGGATATCCTACAACTGATTAATAGTCGTCTTGTGCCCTTGGAGCTGTGATTTGCTCCTAACCCTGGTTTGTGCCCAGACGCTCGCTTTTGATTCTTGTTGAAGCCGACATCGTCACATACGGGTCAGATGTGTAATGCATGGCTGTGTCTCCTGAAACTTGCATGCACGGTATCCCGTGAGTCACCATGTCAATTTTGGTTAGTGCCAGATCTCGAATGTTGCGATCTCCGAATCCGACTGGGTGTGGTTTGGGACGGTTCGTTTGTGTGGGAGTCCACTTCTCGGGTCTATACACTCGGCGCCGTTTCGTCGCTGCGAGTAGTTCAGCGCTTCGCAGAAATAATTGTCTTTCTGAAGATCTCCGATGTTTTGGATCCCGTAGGACCGGTTCGGGGCGTGGATGATTATGTTTCTGTCCCATTTTAGGCTGGAACTTTGTAATTGGCTAACCTCATTGATGTGTTTTTGTAGAGTGACTGTGACCTTACGTGGATGTTCCTGGTGTTGCACTATCCGTGTGAGTACCGCGTCAACGTTAGTCGGGCTTAGGTGCGTGCGATAATTTAGGGGCATCCTGTAATCTTTCTTCACTTACCCACCGGGAGTAAAAATTATTGGTTTCAGAGGTCCAGGAGCTTTACGTGTAGTTGGCTTTTGTGATCCTTGATCAGCCTCATTGTCCTTCAGGAGTTTTGCAGAGACCAAGGTGTGGTTCTCAGCGCATAATACCGTTGGCGTACGTGGCGTTAAGCGTGTAAGTGGACACACTCTCCACGAGATTCCGTGTTGTTTAGGCACGGTTTCCGCAGGAGCAGAATTCCGAGTCTGCTTGATGGCTTACCTTGGGGAATGGGTACTATCATTTGAACTGTGTAAAACACCTATTACGGATGCCAGTCTGTCTGAAAGACCAAGCGATTTTCTCCCTCTGGTCTTGCATTCTGCACAGGCCCAACATAGGTCAAAATACTTGTCGTGCAGTTTATATAACTCTGTGCCTATGCATGCGCATGGTCGATGGCACCATCTACCGCGCATGTCACCTTGAAGCCCAGCCACCACTTTGTTGCCACACCGGTTGTTAAGGCAAAGATACGAGATTCGGGGCATGTTACCGGCAGGATATTTGTCTGGCGTAGATAACTCAGTTTATAATAAGTTAATCGGAACCAACTTGCGAAAAACGGTAATTCGTTTTAAGGATGCTTACAAACTTTAATAACCAAATGCGGGACACTCACGGGCAAATGAAAACAAAAGGAGAGGAGTAATTTATCTTCGAATTTAAATTGACCGCTTTCCTCCGTTGGCTTCAATGACATTCCGGTATAGGTTGCCACATTTATGTCGCGAAACTTGGCGGCTGAGTTTACTTAACTGCTTTGTATCCAGTTGGCCTGGTGTATGTACCGGTTTCACCGCTGCGCCACGATGAGGAGGAATTGAATTTATGCGGCGGGCCTATGGAAAAAGAAAATGCCGGGTTTACGAGGGCCAACTCACGTGTTATCCATTATGCCAAGCGTCGAACCGATAAACCTGTCAAAGTGACTCTGGCAGCGTGTGCAGAAAAAATCCTCCGCGAAAATGAGGACGTATACGCATTCCCAGTGGTACAATTGGGGGCAGTGCTCGCGTGGAATCTAGTTGTCCATGCTTTGATCTTCGGATTGAAATACGTACCTTCCACATTCACCGCAAACGTCCGTAGACAACTCCGTGTTGTCGATCTCCTGATTGTAGGGTTGCGGCGTCATTTGAAGTGGTCTGGTGCTGGGCCCTGGTTGTGGGTCGCCAAGAACTGTCGTGATTTGACGCGGCCGATTCGGGAGTGGTGGACGGGAAAATGAAAAGACTTCGCTGGCGGATGATGTAGGGGTTGGTGTTGATGCGCCCGGCTGGTCGATTGATGTCGAAGAAAGATCGGTTGTGTTGTCTACAACACTGGTGGCTGCAGTTTGGCCTGGGGTTCTAGAAGCGTCTAGATTGACGATGAATGGCGGCGTTTCTTCACATACATGGAAGTAAAACGGCAATGGATTGCTTGGTCATGTCTGAAGAAATCGCCCCATGTCCAGTATACATATACTGTTACCTTGGCGAAGTGGTCGGGCTTGTGTACTGTTTTGATCCGCCGGGCTATGGTGACTAGGACTCCGGTTCTTCCAGGTGCAACCTTGTCAGACAGGCCAAAGGGGAGCAGCCAGACGAAAAGCAGTTAAACTCATAGGATTGCATGTCGCACTATTGACCGCGTATGAGTGCTTGGGTAGTGAGGCACCAACCTATGGGCATACAGCAGAACTATTTTCATAGTTGTGGCACTGCTGTCTTCTGTATCAGGAAGAAAGGGGTTAGAAAATGTACCCTCAAACAAAGAGCACTCCAATCGCCCAACGGTTAACCGTGACTGCGGGCGTATTATCCAATACGGTCGAAAAACATTTGTCACCTCTCAAAAGCCTGATGTAGCTTCCAGTACATCCACTGCGCGCAGCAGTGCTCAGAACGAGACATCAGTGCCTTATTCACTGTACCCTCGGGCTAGGCAAACCTCTCACTGCCAAGTTAGTCAGACTCTTCAGTCATTGGCTCCGGGTGGGGTCCCTTAAGTAAACCCTATATCCTGTTGTCTCGCAGGTCAGACTTTTGAGTCACAGACTCGGAATGGGGTCCTGCAAGTCAACCCTCTTCCGCGGCGTAAGCGACCGGGAAGTATCAGAAGTTATCGTTCTCTTGACAGTGACATTACTGACCAATCTCGACCTTCTCCTACTGTTTTACCCCCTATTCATTCTGCTTCCATAGGCCTTCGGGCGTTAATTTTTTTGTGAGGCCAAGACAACTGGTGAACATTGGCGCCTTCAATGTTCGCACTCTCCGACAAGTCTGTCAGCAAGCTGCTCTGGCAAGTACTCTCTCAAGTCTGGGTATTGATGTGTGCTGTGTGTTGGAGACACGAGTCTACGATTCTAGCACGGTTATTCATTTGAGCTCACCCCTAGATAACTGTCGACCTAAGCGCTTCTATCTCAGGGTTTCTGGTGACGCTGAAGCTGAATCTTGCGGTCAAGCTGGAGTGGGAATCGCACTGAGCTCCAGAGCGGAGCAATGCTTGCTCAATTGGATCCCAAAGAATAGTCGCTTGTGCGCTGTCAGACTCAGTACATCGGTAGAAGTCTGTCAGCGCAAATCAGAAAACCGTTGTGTGTTAATTAGATCGGTGTACGCTCCAACGGACAGCTGTTTGGATGCTACTAAGGATGCGTTCTATGACTAAACTAAACACTAAACTCTCAGACATCATCGTACTAGCGGACGATTTTAATGCTCAGCCTGGTCGTCTTTCTCCGGATGAGAAACGGCTAGGAGGTATGTTTGGTGTTCGGACACAACGCACTAAAAATGGCGAAAGACTGCTGTAACTGCGCGCATCCCACGATCTGTGAATTTTGAGCACAGCATTCCAACATAGAAAGAGGCACTGTGTTACTCAGAGATCTCCGTGTACCTCCCAACCGTGGACACAGTTGGATCATATAGCAGTTTGTTACAGATGGCGCCACTCTGTTATGGACTGTCGGGCTTTTGGAGCAATCACCCGGACTCGGACCATGCTGTTGTGCGTGCCCGTTTTGTTTTATCATTTGCCCAGAGGACATACGCTCGTAAATGCAAAGTGTTTAACTGGCATTCGAGTGATGAGGATGTAAAGGACGCCTACCAGAAAGCGTTGGTGAAGAAGTTGCCCAGTTTGATTCAGATGAAGGATCATAATGAACACTGGGAACAAATCGCCGAAGCTATCAAGGCATGCTGCGAACAGGCATGTTCCGACAGGGCTGTTCAGTTGCGACAGAACTGGATTTCTGTCACGTCGATAAACCTTATGAACAAGCGTCGCTCGATCGCACCTGGTTCTGAATATGGTGACGACCGTCGAGAACTTGAACGCAAGCTGACTGAAAGCTTGCACAAAGACCGTGAGCACTACTTAGTCGAACAATCAAAAGAGGTGAAAAAAGCCTTTTTATCTGGGAATAGCAGAAAGCTTTTATCCCTGATCCGTGGTTGTACAGGCCGTCGAGTCGGTGTAAGTGAAACCATATGTGAAAAAGATGGTTCACTCCTCACCAGTTAATCGCGCCGACTTGACAGGTGGGCTGAACATTTTGAAGAGCAGTTCCGCTGTCCTCAACCAGATCATGTGGAAAACGGGACCCAATTGGTCAGTTGTTGCACTCCAGACGGTCCTCCGTCGGAAGCAGAAGTAATCCTGGAGCTTGAGTTATTGAAGCGTAATAAGGCTGCTGGTTCAGACCCCCTCCCCCCTTCTCTTTTCAAGGATGGTGGAGAGTGGTTGATATCAGAACTTGCAAAACTCTTCCAGACGATTTGGGAGACTGAAAAGGTGCCTAGTGATTGGTGCCTATCAACAGTCATTCCCGTTTTCAAAAAGGGGCCCCAAAGTCTATGTGACAGCCACGGAGACATCACTTTGGTGTCTATTGCGTCCAAGTTACTCACTGGTCTCATTTTACGTCGGCTCACTAAGCCCATAGAAAGCCAGATACGCGAAGAACGGGCAGGATTCCGATCCGGTTGAGGTTGCGTTGATCAGCTTTTTCCCTTGTGATGAATCTTGGAACATGGGCACCGTTACAGAGAGCCGACAGTCGTGGTCTTTTTGGATCTGAAG
>JTDE01006972.1:12325-24933 GCA_014338405.1 Paragonimus skrjabini miyazakii | reverse complement strand
GTGAGATCAGTAACCTGACCAGTATTTTTGTAAATAACAATGTACAAACACCCTAAAACATTTTCTCAAGCAGCGGTCAGCGGCCTCAGAAAAGTTCTTCTGGGGGCTTATAACTCCATGGAAAAAGAACTGTTGCCCTATCAGTATCCGGGAGCTGAGACAGTGAAACGTTTTTCTCACAATCTCCTCGGCCGGTATTATCCACAAAAACTAATGGGGGTTCTTTGAAAAACTGCGCTTAATGCACTGTTTTGTTCTTCATTCTGCTAATATCGCGTGATTGCTGCATCGATTCGCACCGTACGTTTCAGTTTGACGCAATAGAAAACGGACAAAACATGTTTGAATAAACTCTGCCATTCGTGCGCATCAGATTCTCCTGCAACGGTCGGTGATTGGAAGCTAGCCATCACATTTCATCGCTGGATTAAGCTTCAGCTGCAGTGCTTCACACTATCGATTAAGACTGGGACACTCCGAATGCTCCTCAATATTAGTAGACGTTTCAGGAACACTGTTCATCTCTGGTGGGCCCAGTCGCTGACTTCACCTGTTATTCTGAATCGCGGTTTACCACAATTCATTCATTTTCCCACCACAATCCCAGCGATTCAGCGATTTGTTCACGGGTTTGAGGTTGGAGGCCCAAGTCACCCAGCTCCAGTCAGTTTGTCCGTTTCGATATCAGCGGTTTTCTGCTGACCCACATACATTAAAGAATTTGTTAGTATTAAATAACCACAGGATCGTCAAAATTCAAATATATGCATGTTGGGAATTCCACATCGAGTTTAGTACCTGATATCTCGTAAGTGCGCAATTGTTTTGGTATCCACAGTCTGAATGCACTCAACAGCAAGTGTGTCTGTGATCGAGCCGATATATGAATTGATTAGCATGCTGAAGTAGTGTGTCATACAAGTCCTATATAGTGTTATTGATTCTCATCTTTTTATAAGGCGGAAAGTGCGGTTAATCATCTCAAAACGGCGAATCCTGTATCTATCTTCATCTCGCGGCAATGTTCTATTGAGAATTTACGGGAGATCCAGATGCCTGGATTTTCTTCAGGTCAATAGTCAGGATAGTCTTTGTGCTGATCACACGATGAATCACAGAAATTGCCAGAGTTTCCACAGAGTGACACGCGTACGAAATAACTGTCATTTAGAGGGAGAATTCAGTCGTCCAACCGTTGCTTAATCCTTTCATCGCCAACAAGCAGTACACTGGGATTGTTGGCATTCCGGCGTAGAGAACGGCATCGCTTGACATATTCTGATCATGGTCGATGAAAATAACAACAATTGGAAAACCGAGCACCGTTAACTGAGGAACTTCTACATAAGTTACGGAGGGAGATGAAAGGTCTGATCCGATCCCAACTCTAATGGTTCTATTGGCATGGAAAGAAGCGAGTTAACAAAGAACCTAACTTTGAACGTCTTACATTCCTAATTTGTGCCTGCGGGCACGCGCAACTCGGTCCAAGGCTTTCGTGACTTCACTGAAGATAGCATTTACATGACGCCACTGCTTTCTACACTGGTCAAGCCATCCTCGAAGGTTGGCATATTTGCTGTGCATTATCCGCCGGCCAGAAATCTATGTTTGATGAGGTAAGCATAATTTGATAGGAATTGTTTGAGGGTGGTGCGCATTAATATGCACTCCGCTACCCTGCACGTGCGGCTAAAAGGTCTGGTTGGCCGACAGCTGGCCCAGAAGTTCCCGTCGCCTGTCTTGAAGATAGGTCTGTGTGCTAGGGAGAATGCCAGCTTGGAGTTTCTGCACCGTTGTTTTGTGGAGGAGTTCTGCCAGAATAGCGGGTGCTTCTTTGAGATCACTGGGGCGAATCTTCTGTGGATACATTTAACTCAATGAATTAAATTGAAGCGATAGTTCTTCAGAACCCAGTACAGCGGTGGTCGAAAGATATGCGGTGATTGGTCAGGGTGTGGGTTCTTCGGTGCAATGAAGAGAAAATATGTGGATTTAATTTTGGGAACCGACTCCGTGATTTTCGGTATTGTATGGAGTGAAATCAGACAGTAACCATGCATGCACTCGAAAAATACTTCCTCGTTTGCTGTTGCTGGAAAAGAAAGGCCACTGCGCAAGGTAGCTCGAGAGATAACATTCGCGATCGAGGCAGGGATGTTGCACGCTTGTTGCGCCAAACCCGATTTCTCTTGCATAACTGCTTTAGAGTCCATCCCGTACGGTTGCGGACGTGGCATCACTGATTGAGCGCACAGCAGTGATACTAGGAAACGCTCTGGCGCCGAAACTTTAGACCATCATGTTCCCATCAAGATCCTCCGTTTGAGAGGTTGTTTTGAGTTTTCACCCACGAAAGCCTATGCTGTTTAATTTGCGTGGGATTGCATAGTGTGTAACATTGCGGGTCCACTCGCAGAAATTTCTAACGGGACTGACCATGGAAATTTCTTTCGGTTCGTGGAAGATGACCCCGACCTGCTTTATCGGCTTGGAATTCTCGAGAGGAAGAATTTAATGCAGGCTGTTTAGTAGACATCGGGCGAAAACATGGGGAACTACCCCCGCACGCGCAACACGCGTTTGCGCTTAAGGTGTCGGCTGTTGGGCCAACGTCAGCAAAAAGATGCATCCTCACCTTCCATTACAAACAGAGTTTCTTGAGTGAACACTGCGGAGAAAAAAACCGCAACCTCAGTCACCAGTCGTAGCTTACGAGTGAGCTTGATTTGTGCTTTCATTTTGGCATGCTGATCATGACTTTCTCGTTGTCGTAAGAAACGGTCATAAAATGCAATTTAGGTTGGTATAGGCGGATTTTAGAGCAATCGTTTTTTCGAACAATGTTTCGAGGCTAAATGGTTCAATGATAGTTACCAGGAGGTCAAATGACGTTTGGTGGGCTTGGCGGGTAGCCTTTTCGCTGGTACGACGTTTGTAAAACTGGAGGAGCAAAGGAGACGCCAAAATTTATTCAGCTAACGTGGTTAAAGGTTTTATGGATGACCGGTCCAGTGAAACAATTATTCTCACTCTAGAGGAATAGATGGGATTGTCACGCCTTGATCCGCTGAATATTCTACTCCAAAACGATGCGGTTGAAGTGTGTTAGTTGGGTGCTGACAGTCATCCGATATTAGTGTCATCATAATACCCCTTAATGGGCACATTTTATCTATTAAAGTCCCGCATAACGTCTGCACCTCATACACCTACATTCAAAATATTCAGAATTGTGAATGTTGGAGTCAAAGTATGCTGCGTGGTTTATTGGTTTAAACCCTGCATGGTACTATAAACAACCAGCAATATGTAGAGCAAAGTTACTTCGAGATCAACGGAGGCATCCAATTTTCAAAAATATCCATAACATTTGGTTTTTAACGGCGGTCGTGTCGCCTCCCGTCTCTGTTCAGGAAGTGGCGAAATTATACCTTGATATGTTTCTCAGTGACTCCGTCGGCGATAGTATTTTACATCTTCGCATGAACAACTGCGACTGTGAGATACGGTATTGTGATATTTCTTGAATTCAACTTTCATGGTCTGTGTTAAAGACAAAGAGAAAAATCTGACTTCCCTATTGATGCCCAACCAGTTTTGGTCAAACAGCAGTTATTGCGCACCAATATGCTGAGGATGTGTCACATGCAGTGTTGCGGGTCAGTGTTTCTCTGTTCACCTACGGGCATTTAGATTAATCAAAAAAACCACTGTAGACTCGCAGTGGATTTGCAGGAAAAACATCAGGTTTCCATGTTCCATCTGCATTACAAAGAATTGACTGAGTAGTGGAACAGGATAACTGCTCTACAACTGGATCTGTCTTTGTTGCACATACGGAATCATGATGTTCTAAATAATCTAGACATGGATGTAGAAAGAATATTTCGTATAAACCCTAAAAGGAATATCAGCGTTGCATCAAAATACCAACAATAGGCTTAAGCAGAAGAAATAGGGCATGGAAATGGGTTAATATCGAGACAAATAACGTAACAGACCGTGACGGCTGAAAGCAATTCGTAGGGAGTAAAATCTGTCGTCAAACAGCCAATTTCTGAGAGATCTGTAAATATCTGCCAATATTTCGATGGTGTCGCTCAAGAATTTTAAAGTCGTCGCTTTTTGCGACAGAAATGGTCACGAAGGTTGAAAGATTTATTTTACCCGACCATTAATTGGTTTGTTCTTCATGTGACGCCAAAGTAGAACGAACTACTGGTGGGTGTTTTGATGGTACAAATGCGTTTTCATCTGGAGTAGCTGTTTAGTTTCGACTGATGGTTAACCGTCCTGTGTTGATAAATGATTTATTGTGTATAACTTTGGTTTTAGGTAATGGATTATGTACAGGGATTCATAGATCTATTCGAGAATCGGAAACTTTCTGGCTTTAAGGAGTTTCGAAGTTGTTTGGAAAATATATGAAGGATCACAATGTCTTATACGTGCTTGGTTCAGGCGAAAAATCAGGCAATGGACGCTAGAAGTATGATAATGTGAGTATGAGTACCGCTAAGGTTAGGTGGTAGATGGCTTACCTGTGTACCAATTACAAGCGACGTAGGCGCGAAAGTTGCGGAGTACGACGTGTTTAGCGAGTTAA
This sequence comes from Paragonimus skrjabini miyazakii, assembly GCA_014338405.1. Classification (NCBI taxonomy): domain Eukaryota; kingdom Metazoa; phylum Platyhelminthes; class Trematoda; order Plagiorchiida; family Troglotrematidae; genus Paragonimus; species Paragonimus skrjabini miyazakii. The sequence goes on along the minus strand of JTDE01006972.1, from coordinate 20,324 downwards.
CTTCACTAACTTTTCATCGCTCAGTTCTCGTGATACATGCTGCCAATCACGATTCAACGTCGTTGGGAGGAAAACCATGTTGGTTTTAGCTCTTTTACGTTAAAACACAATCACGAACTGACTGTTTTGCAGCACGATGCGCGACAAACAAATCGTCGACTTATTGCAAGTAAACTGAGCGACTTTAGGCATCTGCTGGAGTACAACACTCCAATCGCGGAGTTAAATCAGTATGGAGTGGATGTGTATGGCAAGTTTATAACGACAAGGGATACTTGCAACATCCGTCATGGGTTGAAACCTCTGACAATAAGTAAGTGGGTTTGTGTACATAGATGTTTTGCAAAGTCTACCCCAAATTCCTGGTCATATGGAGAAAAATAGCGTATTGCGTGTCATCACAGACGACAGTTGTAGGTACACGCACATCTGTTTCGCGCGTAAGCACCAAGTATGATTGTTCAGATATTTTCCTGATTTGGTCAACATCAATGCCACGCATGGAACCAATGCCACAAGTAGGTGCTCTATCAGTTTACATTTGTGGTTGTGGCTTGAAGCTATATCAGTTTCTTGTGACAGACGGAATTGGCAGTGGAAACCCGTGACGTATGATTATGTTCACAGTGAAAAGTACGCTTCCCTGCGTCGGTTCTTTAAAACATTTCGTGATGTGATGGGGGACAACATACCTGTGCGAACGTTTGTGGTAGACAAAATGGCGGCCCAAATGCGAGCAGCGCGAGTCGTGTTCGGGTGCGATGTACTGTTATGTCACTTCCACGTTCGAGAAGCTGTGAGGAATCACGTAAGTTGGTGTAGTTAACTCTGTAATCACCATCCAGAAAAATTCATTTAGAAGTCTACATTTGTTTCATTGCACGGCCACTTTAGATAACTTAGAAGTGTGAGTGAAAACCCTTGTCCATTTATGATTAAAGTTTAACCAGGAATTTGTGTTGATCAGACACACAGACCCAAAGTTTATGAACTACCTATTGTGCAACTGGCTTTATATAAAGCCTAATTGGGCCATCCATGCACAATCAAGGGTTATTCACTCCGAAAACCGAAGCGCACTCACCCACGGGATCAGTTAACCACGGCCATCAGTAAAATTTGGTTCCACAGCGAGTGGCTAGTTGGGGAGTTCGAGATGCAGTGCACCCATGGTTGTGACCGCCGTGTGGTGGCCGGCGTGGACGTGTACTTTGAGAATATACTGTCTCGGCTGACGACGTTCGCCAGTAAATTGGTGTTGAAGCGTCTCGGTAAGCGTGTTCCCCTATTGCACGTAATCGACAAGACGAGTTCATCGTAACCGCACCTTATGATATATTAATTTTTGGATTCGGGTTAGCCGTGAGTATGCACAGTACGCGGTTGACATCGGTTATGGCACGTGTGAGTGCAATTTCTACCGGTCCATGTGGTTACCATGCATTCACATGCTGTCCGTTGTTAACGAAACCGCATTAGTTCTAGGCCGTTATCCAATCCGTCGACAGTAGCTTGCTGAATACAATTTGCCCAGAAACAGCATTTTTCGCCGAAAGGTAACTGTCGCTGTTAACAATCCATTTCAACCGGATTACAAAACGCTGCGTTAGAGATTGGCTAAGCTGCAGGATGTCAATCCCGGGACAGGAAGCCGTATTTTCAAGGCTGCTATGGTTTTTATGCACCTGTCCATCGCGAAAGCTGAGACGGACTTGCTTCTTGTTCCGTCTTGCAATGCGGAAGAGCCAAGATGGGAGTAGGATGGATACACGGGGTTGTCCTGTGGATATTGTGATCATCCTGTTGACATGAATGGTTACCGATGTGATAGTGACTGGTTAATTTTCCACTCAAAATGTATGAACAATTGTGATTTCTCACACTCCCTTTTCTGCACTGGACAGCTGCAACTACCTCACCGGGTACGTTGTTATTTCATGAACTATTCGGTTTTAGTTGCATTCGCCTCAATGAATTCACTGCTTCCGACGTTTAAACCGAAGAAGAGACCACGTTCAGCACCATTAATTACTGATGAGTTACTGGTGAGTTTCGTGTTGCCCATCCACGCAAACGAGTTCAAGTGAAAGTATTATCAAGTGTTGTCACGGACGTCATTGGCTATGGTAAGTTATGCCAAACCACTGAATTTACGTAAGGCTTACCTATAGATATGCATACACGACAGGAATAGGACTCTTACTGAGGCATAACGGAAAGCAAGAAGGCTGCAGAAAACGGCTTCGAATGATAGAGTTAATGATTTACTCGTAATGAATGAATTCCAACTTTTCCATTTTATTTTCACGCTGGCGTTGTGACCATAGGGTCCACGTAAGCCGATCTCAGCGATTTCAGCTATTTGGGGGCCAAAATCACCCGGATCCAGTCAGTTTGTCCGTTTCGATATCAGCGGTTTTCACAGTGTGGCACCGCTCATGGTGGTTAAAGAGTACACAAAGAACAAAGTTGAACACTTCACTAGCAAAAAAAAGTAACTTACTAATCTAACAACTTCTTAAGTGAGCGAAAATCTAACAACACTTTGAAGCGGTCCCTGGAAGAGCAGCTATCAACCCCCAATGGAAGGTCGTTCCAGTGGATGATAGTTCTGTAAGAGAATTTTGCCTAAGGAAGGTCCGGGGTTGAAGCTTGTAGAGCTACTTGTCGTGACCCCTTCGACTATTGTCAACTACTGCGGTAAAAAAAGTTGTCGCGTGAGTCATGTGCTAAAGAAAAAGTGCGTAAGGATTAAGTCGCCGCGGAGTCTTCGAAACTCAAGTGGATAAAGGTCAAGAATTTCAAGACGAGACTCGTAGGAGAAACGCCGCAGCCCAGTGACCATTTTGGTGGTTACTCGCTGGACACGCTCGTTGGTGAGTATGCCCTTCTTCAAGCCGGTGTATACGACTTGATTTGTATATCAAAGCATTGGTCTTATATAAACCCCGTAGAGCGATTAAAAAGCATGCCTGTCTTTTTATCATCCCAACAGCCCCAAGTCGTTTGTTGGCAGTCATCTGGTGATGATAAGAAAAGGATAACTTAATCAACAGCCAAATCCCTAGGTACATTTTAGGGTCAACTTTCGTGATATCTGTTACACTTTGTGCATCAATTATCACCAGTTGGTTCCCTGAGTCTCCTCGAAGCGACATATGTGCACACTTACTGTCGTTTAGAAGAAGACTCAAGTCTTCTGACCAGCCCTTAATACGATTGGGGTCAATCTGTATTGCACTTGGATCAAAAGTATTCCACATTTTTCAATCATCAGCATAGAAGAGGGTGTTGCTAGAAATAGTGTCGGGGAAATCATTGATGTATACTAGAAACAACAACAGACCGAGCACGGATCCTTGAGGAACTCTAGCGGAGATCGGAGAAGGAAAAGAAAGGTCCGATCCGGTTTTTACTTTAAAAGATCTGGGATCGAGAAAGGATGTAGTCCAGCGGAGAACCTCTCCTTGGAAACCATAGGCTTCTAGTTTATTTACAAGAGGACCGTGTGGGACATGATCGAATGCATTGGAAAAGTCGACAAAGACAGCATCTGAAATTTTGCCGCTGTCTTTGGCGTCCATCAGACTATCCATGAAGAAAAACATATTGGTTATGCATCACCGGTCGGAAAGAAAGCCACACTGAGTAGAGGAGAAAAGGTCGCTTGAGAATAAATGTTTACGGATGGTTCGTTGTACCAGGCGCTCCATTACCTTGCGTGTGGTGCTGTTGAGGCTGATTGGCCGATAACTAGCAGTGGAGTGACAATCGCCTGCATTAAATATAGGTGTAACAATGGCATTCGGAAGAGTGCTGGTCCGAAGTGTCTTTTTAAACGGACTATGGAGGGGCACTGCCAAATCGACAGCCCCTATTTTGAGGATCGGGGGATGGATCCCGTTTGGTCCCACCCCACTATGAGGATCGGTCTTAAGCAAGAGATACTGAACGTCGAACACAGAAAATTCAGCCGTTAGAAGTGGGCACCGAAACTTTCTTTCCGGAAGAATTGGATGCCAGCTTGCCGTAACCACATGGGAAACTGCTGAATGGTATTCTCTGAACATCTCACCAACCACCTGAGAGTTAGAGGCGGCTTTCCCATCAGAAAGAGGCCGAGAAAGATCTGAGGGCTTAGTTTTTCTCTGGTGGTGCATGTACTTGAAAGGAAAACTTATTTTTGTGGACTACCAGTAGGATTTTTTACTGTACCTGTTGGGTGTGTTAGCGGATTTTCCGCCCACACCTGTTTCGTCCAGAGCTAAAGGCTTATAGATCCTCCGACTTGCCCGTTAGTCGCTACTGACAGAATAGGTAGGAACGTAAATGAAGAAAACGACGTATGTCCTGCGGAAGCGGTAAGCGAGATGAGGACTTCCACAGTTTGCGAGGAACACATGCCTCATCAGCTTCGCGGAAGGCAACTTTAAAAGGAAGATAGTTTCGGTTCACTGAATTAGACATGAGTTTGAGCGCACTTAAGAATGTCTTCGGTGCGTTAAAGTTGTCTTTTTGGAACTTTCTGAATGGCGTCTTTGTTGTGGCACTTTGGAGCCAATAACAGGTGAAATCGAAAGCAAGTAACATGTGGTTACTGTGCCTTAGCGGTGGTTTGTTGACCGCTCTGTCTACCAGATGAGCTTCAATTGCAATAACTACGTCTGTCCTAGACGGTGCCGTGTAGGCAGATGAACATTTTGTGTCCGGGCTCTCTCATGGATCAACATTGCCAGGGATTTCGGAAATCCGGATTCAGTCCTCATCAGAGGTAACTCTATAGCTGAGTTTCGGTGAGTTGAAGTCACCTATAATGAGAAGATGGGGCAAACGCAGTGTAAGCGGGTGACGGGCAGGAGCGGCAAGAATGGCCTCGTCGTCCGAAGCGCTGCACGATGGCAATCGGTGAATAACGCCAACAAGGGGCGTGTCACGACTAAGAAATTGGTGGTTAAACCACATTCCGTCACACTTCTCTGGGGGGGTAAATTTCCTACGACGGTTGGTACTGGCAGATTCTGGCTTAGAAAAACAGCACAGCCTCCCATGCGTCCACGGAAGGAGTCTGTTTGGTACAGTGAGTATCCAGGAACATGCTTTTCGTTATCACTTATATCTGTGGAAAGCCAGCTTTCTGTTAAAGCGAGAGTATAGGGAAAAATGTTCTGGAACAACTGTCTGACTTGTGGTAGTTTGTTTAGAAGGCATAGATAGTTAGTGTACACGTACTTAAGGGCTACCTTTCAATTTGGCTGGATGCAAAAAGAGAATGAAGAGCGCAAGGAAGAGCTTTAGAAAACAGTCTTAGTAGCAAGAGGAGTGTGTAGATGGCGTCAGACTTTCTTGAGCCCTTTTGGAGGGCTGCGGCCGTTTCTTCATTGCCTGAGCAGTTGTGAGCGTTCCAGTAGAATGGTTCTTCTGTTACTGTTGGCTGAGGGTTGACAGCTTGTGGACTGCCTTTTCTTTTTGAAGTATTTGTAGGTGGTTTGCAGTTTTGTACCCCGGAAATTTTGGGTGGGGTTATAGGTTAGATAAGAATTTGGGATGAAATGACCGTGTTCCGGTGGAAAAAAACTGGGCTTGAACGAGCCAAGTATGTGTCTTTCTGGATGCTGTAGGTAACCCAAGTAGACTTATTGGGTTATAAAACTTAGGAATGAAATAATTTTGAACAGGAGTTTTCGGAGTTTTGGTGGTTAGGGGTTTAGAGCTAGACTGTTGGTCTGTGGTTTCCTTGGGAGCTACTGGTTCAGACCCATGCAGCTCCAAAGATGATTGGTCATCCAGGGAGATGTTGGTAGCCGCATTTGGTGTGAGTGTGGGCACATGAGTTGATCCATTCTGAGGCGCTGGTCTCCTGTTAAGAATGGGAATAAGGACCTTCACGTTTGCCTGAAGTTTGACCTTGTCCTATCAAGCTGGGAACGCTTCTGCCGCACCTTCACTGAGCGATCTAGAGAAACTTTTTTCAAATTAGTATGACGTTTTTTGGCTGAAACGTCATGTCCAGTACTTTCCTCGTACTGACCTATGCGGGTAACGTCACAAGAAGTCCAAGTGACTTCTTCGGGGCGAAGTATGCTGGCCAAAACTGGAGATGTTAATTCTGGAAGGAATGCGGTTTTTAACACCGCTCTTGCTTGTTCACCTGGAGAGGGCGCCGTCGGGAATCGTCCCCACAAAACAGGCCTCCTCTCCGGAGTGCCTTGCCCCCCAGATTTGTCGCGACTTCCTCCATTTGTGCCGTGGACACAGCCACTGCCTTACGAGCAATGGCCACACCCGGAAAGGCGAGCGCAATATACTCGTTCAGTGAGGTCAGTTCTGACCTCGTGTCAGATAGAGCCGTCTGTGTTACTACCAGGGCTTTTTCAACTGTGTCCATGCGCATTGCATTGGCGTTTTTAGACGTCTTGCAACTACACTTTGGCGTGTCACGTTTCTGCTCAGTGGCGGTGGAGGATAGCGGAGCGGATACAGCCTCGGAAGAAACGCAGCTCTCATGAAAATGGCAGCTCATGCAGATGAACGGCGTTTTTGACGAAGCCGGCAAAGTGTACTGGTCCTCATTGAGGTCGGTGTAATTCATGTGGTACCAGCATAAACACATCTGACACTGCACACAGTTTTGAACAGTCATGAGACAGCCGAATCGACCACAGGCACTCGATACTTCTGATCCACCGATGCTGCTGGATCTCGTGCGTGTCATTGTGAAGAAAAGTGGTTAGTGTTAGCGGTATAAAAAAAATGTGCAAGAGGGGCAGAACGTAAAGCGAGGAACTAGTGGAATCGAACAAATATCTGCTCAGAAAATAGTCGGCTAAATAGATGCGTTAAACGGTACAATTTATAACTGGTATAAATAGTGCGAACCAAATATTTTAATATGTACTGAACTTATTACGTTATTCGATAACGAATCGTGTGTAAATTTTTGATGCACAAGGCACTAATACGACAAAAACAGAAATATGCGATCAACGGCAAGAAAATTTGAGCCAAATTTCGAGTTAACCGCGCAAAGATCTGACCAACATAGACATAAGTACGTCCAATTATAGGTCGTGGTGTTGTGACTATAAGGTGATCTCTTGAACGCCTTTGAGGTTCAACGTACTGTGGTGCACGTGACTTCAAAATTTTACCAAATTCCTGGCTACCATATTGCCAGACCAGCTTCTGCCCGACTACAGTGGGCAGTAGTTTTGACAATCAGATTATGCAGACTAAAACTGACGTTGTGCCTGAAACTCGGCTATTGCTATCATATCTACTTGTCCACGGTGTTGCTAAATACCTGGTGTTCCCAGTTCCACGTTATGTTGATTATACAACCTCACATTTAAGTCAACTCTCAGCAACAGTTTAATAGATTATCGAATGCACAATCCAAAGAAGAACATTTTACAACTTGTGTTGTGCACGTTCATCATTGGTTCGTTGTTAAAACTCTTTATATCAACCAAAGTTCAAAATTCAGCTACCTCGTCGACATATTTCTTTATCGAAATATCGCATTTTTTTAACAACCATGATAAAAATGTTTACCACATTAAAACCAACGTATTCCGTGCTGCAAACTGGGCACATTTCATGCTTTATAGAATACACCGTCAATTACCATTCAGAATATATAAAAACCTACGGCAATTATCCGTTTCACGGGATTCGCCTTGAAGGTCGTTCAAAAGCCAAAACGGTCCTATTGGCGCGAATCCTCGATTTTTAAATATTTTATGAAATTTTAAAATCGGAATTTCAGGCAAAGTACTTACAGTACATCAATTGTAAATGAGCGGCGTTAATGAAAAAATGAAATGCATCGATTAAATCCCAACAGTTTTAGCTTGGTGATGAAAATTTTTTCCACCATTTTCGCGAAAACATTCCGTTATTGACGTTAGCTTGCTTTTTCAAGTCTTGTAAATGCGATCATTGCCATTTTCAAAATGAAGCACTCTCAGGTGTTAGGATGACTTATTTCATCTGGAAAATG
>JTDE01006971.1:20018-32721 GCA_014338405.1 Paragonimus skrjabini miyazakii | reverse complement strand
TTGCTAAGCAGAATCAATTCAAACAAGTGATGTTCATTCTGTACAAGGGAAAGTGGTGCAAACTGTATATAACAATAAAGCGGAATATGAAAATGTGTACAATACCCTATAACATCAGCTCGAACCCACATCCATGGAATGGGTAATCTGGATCATTATCATTAGACTTTCTCGAGCCATAGGGGTTAAAGCACTTCGTGTGTTGACGGAACGTCTGTCACATCACGTCATTTCAGAGTTGGAATAAATCTTAATCTTGTCAGATGATGAAGTGGCTACGTGTGATGAAAACCCTAACTGTGCTTCGGAATAGGATGCCAAAAGTTTGCGGCCGAGGGACCATATACGCCGGTGATCGAAAACGTTCCTAGCTATGGTAGCGCACAGGAGTATTTATAGCACAACCAACTCATCCCCACAATGCTTGTGTTTGCTTATCATGCTGTATGATACTGCCGGGAACAAGAGTAGCCAAAGCCACACCATCAGGAAATGTGTGGTAACCAAAAAGAGCGAGTTAATGCTTTGACACACTTTACTCGACTGGCAACATTAAACAATAACACCATGGCAATAATTCCACAGAATTCCTTTTCGACTTTCCGCATCAAATGAGTCTGGAAGTAGAAAAATTAGGCGCGCACGGTTTGAAAAAATACCCGGTTCAAACTTCTGCATGTGGTAATCATTAGATCATCATCATAGATAGTGGTTCACATCGATGCTTAACAGCCACACAACCATGAAGAAGAAAAGCAAAGCCTGTATAGGATGAGAGAATGGAAAAAAGAACGGGACAGGAAGAGATCTACTAAAGCGAATCTAGTCATAGTTCATTCTGTCTAACACGAAACACATTTGATCAGTCAAAAAATAAACAGCACTGGTCTAACTCTTCACGGCTGAAAAGAGCTTGCTCGCAGTCGGATACTAAACTGCAGGTATTACTTGATGGGTCGGAGCAGAGGGCTGTGGCACACGTCGTACGTTCCATGATGTCAGTTGAACAGGACTACGGTCAAACTGAAAAAGAAGCTCCGGTTATCACCTTTGATATTAAAATATTCGATCGTCAATTCACAGTGTTGATTATCACATCTAACACTTCAATGTCGTCTGCTTCCATATGACGGTTCATTCGGACACGTAAGAATGGATATCCCTTCAGATAGTTGTATTACTCGACCATTATATTCGTGTGGATTAAAACAGATCTACCAAAACAGAACACTTTTCTGGATATGTTCAATCAAGGGACGATGTTTTATCCGATAATTTGAGCATAGACTACAAAATGTTTTATTTTGAAAATGTTGCTCTTGAGTACTTTCCCTCCAAGTCTTGAGCCAATGACAACAACATTAGTGTCCGTTCAGATAGAGTGAACAAATGTCATATGATTGATACCTTCCTATCCTAAAGAAGAGCGATATGTTGGGATCTACCTCTGTGTGAACTTCGTTGTTTAATTTACGTAATTTCCCTGGACAAGTGCTTGCAATTGGCGGGTTGCCAGTTTCTAAACTTGTTAGCCGGTTTACACTTGTGGTAGGTCATATTTTGTCTATTTCGTACAATACCGCTGTTCGTAACCGACCAAAAGCGTCGATTTAGCACTGAGATAGGTGGCGTTCAATTATGCGAAAAAACATTCAATTTATGTGACTGATAGATTTAACACTATAACGATCGAGACGTTTTATCTCTAGAATAAACGAAAGTGAATTTTTCAACTACCTAGCATAAAGTGAAGCGGGTTTATCGCAACTGGCTGATTTTCAGTTAGCATCTTGGTGCATATGATACCCACTGAGCAACTTATCAATAAATTCGTAATAATTCATACAAGACCATGTACTGAGGAATGGGTGATTTCTAATTGGCCTGAAATGTGTATAAATGGAAAATTCCTTCAATAAGTGGACGACATCCGTAATGCATAATGAGACTACAATATCCATTGATCACGATGTTAAGTAGAATGGACCCCGTCCAGTGGATCACTATTCTCTTAAGGGTTTGTTAAACCGCTCATTTGTCCACGGCTAGCCAAGTGACTTTTCTCGCATACCCACACCCTATCTGCAAACCGTGAATAATTATTCCCCTAAACATCCACAAAGGTCCATGTTTCGTCAAACATCATGTAATGTTGAATGAATACTGTTTAAGAATCACGACGGAAGCTGACGGGGAAGGTTAACAATAGTTCAGCATACGATTGTAATAACTGATTTTGAGGACCAGACGTCTCCCACAATGTACCGTCGTTCGAATTCTCAGTGAGCTCCTTTGAGCTTCTGTCACTACTCTATAATCGACCTCCCTTCTCACACGGCCGTAACGTATCCCTTCTCTCTGTCTCTCAAGTTCTTCTTGTGCACTTCGCTCATGATCAATCGATAGGTAACCACCTCTGCGGGTGAATTCCGCCTATGGGAATCTTATGTGATTGGTAAACTCTTCAAGGAATCACGCGCAATCTGTTGACGAATCAGTAGCAAGGTTTGAAAATAAGTGCATTAAACAGGAAATTCAGAACACTAAGGATGAAATCCTTAACATGATAAGAAAACAAACTGTGAAAGAGGTATAAGCAAAAGATGTGATCACCTGGAAGAAGATACGAACATCAGTTGATGTTCTCGAACATAAATTAACCCACAACACAAAACAAAATGAAAGGAAGCACAGTCTGGACAATAATACAGAAGTAAACTTCGCCAGGTTCAGCTACACAGACCACAGTGGGGTCTGACTATCGTAACAACCGTCAAGAATAGATCCCAAGTCGTGTGGTACAAAAACACAAGCATGACGTTGATAGGAAAGTTAACGTATAAGTCCGTCACGTCAACCATCTACGCTCCAAGATTTCAGATGGGGCGACTACAGAAAGCAGGCCTTTTTTGGAGTTACTTCTAGATGCCTTGGATCTTCCATATAGCAACCAAATTACTAGAGCGAACGTCAGCGCTTACATTTTTATAGCCAAGATAGCGAACCGATAGAGCGCGATGCATATCAACCCGAGAAGTCGATCGTACGCACAAATAATTCAGAGGAGAAGATTGGGTTAAAACAAATCTGACCCACAAAATTCAATTTTTCGCACACTGCCTTGAGATATCAGATTAGCAGGATTTAAACACTTTCGCGACTTCATAACGTCTTCAGACTGACCATTTTATAAATAAACGGGAGATAAATACACTCATTGCTTGTACACAGCTTCGTTTAACCTAGTCTTTTAGCTGTCGATGCAGTTTCACTCAGCTGGTACACCGTTGAGAGAATGAAGCTGAGATTTCTTCCGGTTAATGGAGATAGGTCAGTTTCGAGGAACATAGCAGTTAAACTTCTATATTCAACATGTCTTGTACTAGCACGGCTATACAAAGAGTAAGTACGCTTCCCTCCATTTCGCTAGGATCGGTATATGAACACCGGGCTTGCGCAGTCTTTCAGATAGTGCAGTTATTCTTTGAAATAATCGATTTCTTAACAGGTCCCAAAAATGAGAACAAGATTTCACTCGCCAGTTACCAAATGAAGTTCAATTGAGCAACAGAAATGAATGACGGCTTCGAACTGGACAACTTTATTCCAGACAAATCAGATAGTACTTTCCGTCGTTTATTTTATCCGTCTGTCTCGAGTGCATATACACATGCACGTTTAGACTAGCACCTAGTTTAAACAGCACAGTGTTAACATGCTTACGGTACTGCCAATCGTGATTGGATAGAGTTCTTCACTGTCTGAGACTATTCACACAGACCAGAAACAGCAAACACAGTTCACCGCGAGCGACACAATTTTGTAGAGTTTAGAATGAACTTCACACCGGTCAAATGTAGCTTTAGTCATGGGGCACAACCAACAAGGTAAGAGCGGGCAGATACTTGCTACCATTGCATTGTACGTTATGTGAAAACAGAATACTTTAAAGATTGTTATTTTTTTGGCCCACGATGTACCTCAGTAAATGTGGAAGTAAACTACCGAAACGTCTAACTTCGCCCGAACAGTAAATTAAAATAATGCAGAATACTTGCAAAGGTTAAATGAAGGACTTAAGTGATCCATGTCTGAATTGCTGGCCAATTAACGACTGGTTTATTTAAACGTGAAAGCAGCGTACGACTGTTATTGTGTGGTGAATTGATAGTTATCAAGCCGAACCTAATGAATTTATTACACATTGTTGTATAAGACAACAAACTTGTCAAACCGACCGTAACCAATGCATAAAAATGGGTAAAGCGATGTTTTAAAGAGAGTAAAATTTTGAGGAAGTCATCGAGAGGCGGGTGACGGAAAAGTACCATCAGGGACTTTCAACCTAAGAATCGTAGTGTGAAATTGAAGTTGGAAAGTCGTACAAAAAACTAGAACAGGAAATGTTTTCGGCAAACTAGTGCAAAGTGAAGTGGGTGAAAGTAAGAAGTCACTCAAATTGACTTAATTCAGTTTCCAGGTTGTACGCCACAAACTTGCTGGCCACAACTTGACATACACGGTAACACGTTGGAACTGGGTAATGTCAGGCTGTCCAAACCTGGACAAGAGCAATCGCAGTAACCAAGCTCAAACTCACTACCGTGTGACTGGTAGCCGGGTGCCGTCACTACCATTGGCTTTATATTCATTAGTAAACAAACAGAAACGAACATTGCTGCCTTTTTATCTATACTGCGAAGACAACAAACGCAACGGTTTAGTTATTCATCATCATCATCATCATCATAGACAGCAATACATCAGTGGTTTAGTTATTATACTACAATGTTTGTTAGCATGCAACTTATTGGGGCTGAACCTATTAGGCTACCCGAAGCTGTTGAGACAACACATTCTGAACCCAACATCGTATCGTTCACACTGTGCCGGGTCGAACCAAACTGTAGGGGACACTAAAACTAGGCAAGCATAACTACAGAAAGGCAATAATTGAGTGAATTAACACAGATACTGAAACGTCAGCGAAGTGCTTATGTGTACACGAGTTGGGCTAGATGCCCAAATCGAACAGAAGAAAACGTCTGGCAAGAACTAAACAAAAAAGCTTTCAAAGTGTCACATATTTAAGCTTCTTGGAAGAGCGACTGTTTAAAACTGCATAAAGACGTTTACTGCCAATCATCTACCATCAGGAATGTAATGTAACCACTGCCATTAGCGGACATGTAGACAGTTTTTAGACATTTTATAAAATAAAACCGAATCGCTCTGGCAACTGAATGTTGTGCAATATCTGGCTTTAGAAAATGTGGTATTTAAATGTAAATCAAGAGCTTCTGGATTCAGAAATGTCACTGGTTTAACTTTTGGTTAGACAATATTCAAGCTTATTAGTGTTCTTGTGATTCATTTGCCGTTGATGCTCAGTGGGTTTGCATATCAAATTTACCTCGCGGTGTCATATAGGCACAAATCATCATAATGCAGAGGTTGATTTCAATGTAAGCAAGTGGATATGTGAAAACAGTCCTGCCTGTTTTGTGTTGACCTGGGACAGAATAAAATGCTTCCCTATCGATATATATATATATATATATATATCTTCTGGTTGGAATTTGGCAAGAAAAGGACAACGCACTCGTTCGCAATTCGCCACACCTAAAAACGTGCAATGACTAAGCGTTCACTCGCCTAGAATGAATGAAACAAGCTGGGGTTGTTGTTGCTTGCTTCTTGACACCGACCGATTACGCGACCTCTGATAAATAATGCTCATTCAGCCAGTCGTCATTCCAGTGAACACAGTTCCAAAAAGCTAAACACCCAAATAAACAAAGATCAGTAATTGACAGCAGATCGAACGTACAAGTCACAAGCACGCCACGGGCGGCTGGATGGAAAAACACATGTGTAGAAACTCGAAGGTGAGCGATTCAACAGTGAAATGAACATTTTCACAATGCAAGATGACAGTGATCCAGACTAGGCTTGAGCTTTCATCTGGTCACAGAAAATGGTGAATTGACCCATGAGGACTAGAGTGGGCGTAAGTCAAAAGTGAACCATTTCAAGTGTTTTCCGAGATATGGAAAACCTGTTAATTTGAATATGATTTCCGCGCTAACGCCGCCCTCAGGGCCATATTTTTCTACGAAGATGCTTTTCACCTCCGACACATCTCTGGTCAGGTGCTAAACATGCCTTATCCGTGCACCGTTTTGTCACTCGTCTTGCGTTATTCACAAGAAGATATACGTTGTGTGGCGTACTGTTGAGCAGTGGTGCCGTAAAATTATTGGTACTGAGTATTTGAAAACGAGTTAACAGTATGGTCACCCTAGATTATACCGTCATCGATTTGAGCAATAAAGATTCACAGTAAGAACATCTACTATCAATAATATCGGTCCAGAATGACCGGATATTTCAAGATGACAAGGTTTTGACTAACTGATAAAATTCGGCACGGACGTTTAAGCCGCCTTATGATGAAAGCATTGACTTCTTTACGGCACGGTGAAACTGACTGCGTTGATCACCTGTTGTCCAACTACCTGGGGCAATTGAGAGGTGAAGTTCAGTCAGATGGAGCAGTGAAGGCTATGGCATGCTCACATGAAAATCGGCCCATTGAATAGTGTTAAGTAAAGATGCTCAAAAGCCAGTGCACGTGTGCAGAACTGTGGCGAATCGAGAGCCGTGATTCTTTACTTCAGATCCAAGCAGACTGACCGACGCTAACTAGCCCTGACCATTTATCTTGTCCACAAGCGTGTCGTGTACACATGCGCTTTGTAGATTATGAGCACCAGAGACTATCCTAGCAATTATCGTTCGAAAGTGCATTGGAAATTTTAATTGTTTGTTTGGGAAAGTGTCCTGAAACAGAATGTTTATGATCACCAGTGTCTTTGTGAAAATCTTAATCTATAGCGCAAGCATCGTATAGGCAACAGCGAGTCGAATTCAACACATACATAAGAGTAGTGATTCAACCTCGCGTGAGGGGTTGTACGGTTTACATACGACGCGCGCTGCGGCTGGGAGCGGCAAATACACGATTAACACGTTACGTTAGTCCGGGGAATACCGAATTTAACATCAACGCTTTGTTCCGTAGGTCGTTATCGGTTTCCTGTTCGAAGCCAAAAGTGTGATGTACTCTAGCGGTTAAACATGCTCTCAGAAATCGAGCCGACTCGAAGTCAACCGTTTTATGTGAGATGTGCATCCAGTGACTTTCCGCTCGCTAAAACACCTAAGCTTCACATTGTGTACGTTTTGGCGTACGAACATATGGGAACTACTTGTTTCATAGAGTATGGTGCCATAACATGTGGAGTAGTCAATACTTGTGACGACGAGTTAGGCCACAAATATGAGCCAGGTGTGCGCTTCTGTTTGTTATGTGATAGGATATACTTTTACAACAACAATACTACAAGATGTTCAGTAGAATGTGACAAACAGACTCGTACACTGGCTGGATGGTACAAGATTGTAGTCGAGGCGACCGAGGTTAGAATCCGTGGCTGTATGACTGGTACCGAGAGTCGTCAATAAAGGGTAGCATCAAACACTGATTAGATGATAATAACCTGACCTCAGTCATAATCAGCAGAAGAAGAATCTGAACTGAACAATCACAATAGGTGGTTCAAGCGCGAACCCTGTGCTGTCACGTAGTGGTTTCGATATGTCTAAATCGTTAGACTGTCCGTTTCCAACACAGAAAAGTCAATGGAGCAAGTGGATTTTCTATTGGCGCACTTGTGTAACCAGGACCGAACCTGGAGCAATCGATCCAAAATGGAATGGCCCGATGCACGTCATATCGAAAGCACACATGATCACACTTGTTCCAATCAGCCGGATCACGCGACCGTAGGGTGCGTGCGCTAACGGATGCATGCGAACGCGAACGGTCGATGGAAGCGTGCTGGAGTTTGAAGTACACAAAGGTGAGCACCACGCTTTTGTATAGTGCAACACGTGATGAGTTGGTGCAATCAATAAACTCAGCAAGAAGACACCACAAAGAGAGCTACAGATATTACGAAAGAAAATATCCGTCGTAGTATGGATCTGGTAGGGTGGTTCCAAAGACAAGTGACAGACCGATTCGACCAAGAAAACGGATGTGCACAGTATATGCCAGGCGGTGAAATCGGTGAGTGTGTGAACATGCGCGCGGTTGACCGACCGGATGAATATCCCAAATGTTTACCGATTATATGATTAATAAGAACTACTAATACTCATAACAAAGCACGAATCTCAGAAACCACTGACTATACCATCCAGTTACCATACGAGGTTCCTTGAATTATGAATCACTAATATTGTACATACATTGTAAGTCAATTGCTCAAACAGTCACTGTGTTGTAGTGTCGAAACAGAGGAAGCCAACTGAATGAATTCACGTTTAGGTGAACTGTCTATCAGCATACGCATGTACGTGGTGGGCCCCAGAATAAAGACCATTCTTACAGTTCCGCAAAATGCCTACAATTGAAATTCTCCTCTTACAGATGTAACGTCCACGTAATGATCGACAAGGCCATCACATCAGAACATAGTCATCGCTGTGCGCTACCTCATCGACGACTGCCTAAAACTGCATGACCGGAGTTTACCGATACGGGCACGGTTGCACAGCGGCTATCAAGACGACAGCGATAGAAAGACTGACAAACTATCACATGAAGGTAACAAAAAGAGTCGGCACAGTGTTGTTTAACTCGAACCCAGCTGGCTTAAAACTGGTTACATGGACGCAATAATGAGATCGAATTCACACTGGGGGACAAAGCCGGGAAACGGTTATCTTAAAAGCCCTTAAGCCACCCTCTCACCAGTTAAGATTATCCGTTTCGATGTACTTATAACCGACTCAGTTGTAATTACTGCCAGACAGAGTTAGCAAAGCTGCATTAGGGGAATTGATGATGTTTTAGAATTGTCTGATGAGACCCAAGTGCTGATGAAATTTTCTGCAACAGTGATTTCGGAATCTCTCCGGTCATACTAAACATGATTGCCCTGACTAACAGCAGCACTGTAAACCGATTGCGCTGTTTCGCGACAGTGTACGTTGCTAACATAACCTATTGAACGAAGAGACACTAAATGATCGTAAAACATTCTACTTATTTGATATATGATGTATGATACATGGGGGTGCTAGCTGGTTTCAATCGCCAACTGCAATCGTTGATGGCTCTTCGAAACACAGTGCCGACAGAAAACGCAGCTCAACCTGCGCAAATTACGGTTTAATCAACTAAAACATCGATTATCTTCATCACCAATATCATCAGTGATTCTCACTGATGCTTAACTGCTACTTAAACATGGAGAAAAAAGCAAACCACGTACAGGATGAGATAAGATGACAGGAACGGACCAAACTACTAAAAATACCCAAGTCTATATATAAAACATTCAGGATCAAGGCGTCTGCATCTTGCAAACGAGGAACCGAGTTATAAACGAAAGTAAGGCGTCAGTAGCAAGATGTTGTAAACCCTCCTAAACAATACACTGGTTCGTCCTTGCTATCGCAATGCGCATGGCAGAATTCGGATTCTCCTCCCGTTAAGAATTCACACGAAAATCTCGGTCCAGATTAGAACCGCAACTGTCCCCGTATTCGCTCCCAAGACAAGCCAAAAGACGCGGACAAAAAAAGAGCTTTGTTCCGCCCAAAAACGTGTGCGACCAAGGCAAAAAGTACAATGTACTTACATGGCGCACAGCGGCCATAAGAACATTCCCGAATCATAAAAAGAGAAGGACATTTACTGGGGAAAAATAGTTAGGGTCACTAATGTGCATAACGGAGTAAAAAGTCTGACGAGTAAAAACTAGCCAAGGCCACCCTCTCAGGCGCTATTAGCAGGTCCGCTAACTAGGGCAAAGTCAATCGTTTTTTTCTTTCTCACGGCGGAGGCGCCTTAGGACGGTAACAGGGTGGGCGCCCTAACACAAGACAGCTTCATTATGGCTTTCGCTGTCCCGACTCATTAAGTGCACTCACTTCACAGACAACTCAGTCTAACAATGACAAAATACACACAACTAAATTCGATTAGACATAATCTCACTTAACGTCTCCAGCCGCCGACTCTGTGAGTCACGAGGTACCAAGCCCGGGAGACCGACCCGATCTACAGTCACTCCGTGAACGAATTCATTTATCTACGCCAATTCATCATCTGTCCACCTCGCACCTTACGCCAGTCGGCCGCAGCGTTGAGAAAGAGTGCTCCCATTGTGACAGACGAGTAGCTGGCATCCTAAATACATGACCCAGTCATCTAAGTCTGTGCAAATGTGAAGACTGAACAAAATAGCTGGCGTGGCTACCACTACCAAATACCCGCTTCCTAACCTTTTCGTTGCTTACTCGTTGGTGTCACCTGATGACAGTGATCGGACGCACAAATCGGTGGTCAAATGTCTGAAGACGGTTCACATCTTCTACTCTGAGTGGTCAAGTTCCGAAGCAGTAAAATAATACAGTCCTCACTGTCGCATTATACACGCGACCCATTAAGCCTTAGGGATATGCCCATCTGTTGCCAGAGGTGTTCTAGATTAGTGAATACCGCCTCAGCTTTAGAGACATGTACTTCCATTTCATTTCCTAGACACACCCCACCTCTGCCATTGGTGCAGCTTCTTAAGTGGACAAACCGGTCAACAAACTCCATAACCTCGTTATCCAACATCAAATCTACGTAATCACAGGAATCTTGCAGAATCACTTTGCACTTTGAAGTTGTTTGGCGCATTCAGAAATATTTCGCACAGTGCGAAATAGCATGTAGCATTGTCCGTGTACATTAGAAATGATCAAACAGCAATACGTTATCGTCAGTTAGTCTTCCACCAGGTGGGAGGTCCACGCCGGCCTCTTGTGAGTGTCGCAGACAGTCCTCTAGTATTTGGTCTGAAACTATGTTGAAAGTGTCAGGCAGTTCACCCTAAACGTTAACCTGAACTGAAGCATGGAAATAAAGTGCCGACACCACGTTCACATATTTTGTAACTACGCCTCATCATCAACTTACGCAACGGTGAAATGTCATGTTTCAGTTGAGAACAGGACAAAAATTAAAGTGGGCATTCTGGAAGATGAGTTAGCCAGATCCAAAAAAAAACAACGCCAGTACAAATGCAGTCAAAATTATCGAAAAGAAACCAACATAAGGCAGAAAACAAAGGCGTGTATAAAGCTCCATAAAAGCCACGTGGAAGGATCTACTCGTTCTACATAAAAACTAATCGTAGTGAACGATTTCGTCCTCAGTAGAAACTTCAGGCCAATTACGATACAACATGAATTGATCGTCAATCAAAAATTGGGAAGTATTCAATGCGATATGAACATGAGGGGATTAGGGAAGTCGACTAATTAATTCGCTCAAGAGAACCTTCAACGCAACCATCTCATTCACCAGTTCGCCACTGATTACTCTAAATCTGAATGAAAAAGTGCCGGTCCACAATTCATCCATGATGATCTACTCGTTCGTTTGCGATTGTTCAGCAAACTACGTGGATCGTACGACTCGGCAATTGTCCAGAAGAATCAGAGAACATCATCCAGCATGGATCGGGACAAGTGAGAGAAAATCAATCACGAGTGCCATTGTAGATCACCTGGCTGACAGCGATCATCAGGTCGACATAGATCGATCGTTCACTGTTATCTACACGGTTCCACCGAACCAGTCAAAATTCGTTTGCCAGCTAACGTTGGTCACTGTCGATGCCATTGCCATTCAATTAGGTAATCCAACCATGTGTGGACAGAAAAACTTTGTTCAATCGCTTCAACTGTCTTGGCCATTAGCTGACTCACCCGATCGATTTGTGGGCAGTTAACACCCAATCGGCGTCCACAAACACAAAATTGAGGTGGTGTAAATTTCGGACCAATATCAAGTTTCGTATGTAACCGTTTTTAGTTTTTTCTTTATATCTGCAACAGCCTGATGAGATTATATCGAAAAACGTGTTTGCTACACTTCATGTTCTATGACTCAATAGGAATTTTCGAAATAATGATTATGGAAGTGTTTACTGTAGTGTCACATTACTTTTTCCCACGACAGCAGATGTTTGAACAAATGACTTCTACAAGTACAGATGGGAATGTCGCGATCGAATTCCGAAAGTCACTCCAACCATCAGGATATGTCATTTCACACCTCCAGTAGATAGACCTAAACGTGACATCCCAAATGCCTCTGCCATGTGAGTTGATGAGATGCGATAAGCTTGCGCTAGGGACATCTTGCAGTTGTGTAGTCACCAACCAAACGGAGTGACGTACGACTATTTTTCCCAGCAGACAAGTTGTTGTGTGACCAATATAACCTACTCAACAGGAACAAGAAGGTGAATAAATATAAAACGGGATAACACTATGGAGCACTATGGGTCATCGAGACAGACATATTTTGCCTGGGACTGATACACTCAAGATGAGCTCATTCGACAGGTTTCTACTCCCGAGAAACCCCACTGACATACCTAAACAGCTGATTCCACCTACTACAGGAAATCAAGCCGATGAAAAATTGCCAATTGACCACGCAAATTCCACAAAAAAGCATGTTATCAGTTTGCGTTTGGTTTGGCATGATTCCGTCACTGCGTCGTTAGTCAAGGAGCGAACAGATTACAACACTTAGCAGCAGGATATTCACTGGTGAATAATTCTAACA
>JTDE01006971.1:0-17623 GCA_014338405.1 Paragonimus skrjabini miyazakii | reverse complement strand
TCCATTTTCGAAGTGGACACAGAAAACAAATTTTGCTTACCTATTCTGGTAAGTAATCAGTTTTAGTTTAGAAATGTCGTCCAGGTTAAAATATCCTGACTGACGAAAGAGAACCGCAAAAGGAACCCGACGCTGTTTGTGTGAAATAACTTCGAGTGTCAAAAATGATCAGCAGACCTCCATCGGTAGGCCAATCTGAATCGCATCTCTATGACGGTCTTCCTTCAGAATTACTAAATTTTACTATATTTGAAGTTAAACGAACAGATATCAAGAGGGACATTTTGTAACGTGACAAAACCAATAGTTCCCCAATGCTTTTGCTCTCCTCGAAAATAGTTTTGTGGAAGAATACTACTCCTTTCAGCAGCAATCTCCCTAAAAAGGATCACTACCTCATTCAACGGTGCAAATTCCCCGTATACCACGGTGCGACACCCCTAAGATGACTACCACCCAGAGGTTCTCTCAGATACGCCACTGTTATTCAATTTGGTTCACATTCCCGTCATTTCCGTGAAACAGAACTGTCACAGTCTCAAGTCGGGTAGTTCTGAACTATAGGTGAACAAAAATATGGACAGTCATCCTAGGGATGAGTACATAATAATGGTCTGCAAGTATAAAATACTCCATTGGGCCTACTCCTAATTCGTAGGTATTTCGGCCTGGGCCTCAACTCAGTTTCGTTACGCGCAGTGATACCAGTAGTCAGGCAAGCCCCGAAAAGAATGAATATCCGGGTTTTGGGTATTGAGAGAGAAAATGCGAACTGCCCGCAATAACAGAGACAAGAAGTTAGCAAGACACAGCCAGCTGCCACAGTAACAGCAAAGAACATACACTAACTGCCTGAGAATAGAAAGAAGAATGCGCCAACGACGTTTGGGGAAAAAGTATAACTGTACATCCACACCAACGTGATTATAGTGACCTGAACGACCGGATACATTAAAAGCTTTGTGGGCCTGTTCACTCGTTCAGTTCTCAATACTCAGATGCTAACGAGAAAGAGGAAGTTACAACAGGATTAAAAAAGTTCCCCTCCATTCATAACGCGCCGTGTAAGTGTAAGCAAAACGAAATTGACAATATGATTGTCTCCACGATCGAAAACATGCAATAGCAGTGTGGTGACTTTAGTAGCAAGCAAAACATGTTCATTTAGAGACTACAGAAAACAATCTACGTTTAAGTTTGAAATGTGTCACTTCAGCCTGGAACGGACAACTGATGTATCCCTGAAACGCTTACAGAATCATATTACAAAGGGAAACAAAATTACTGATGAGTAGTAGGGGATTTAGGTTTTCATATAAATTGGACATCACCCACAATTGATCGCAGCTGTCGCATTCCCATAGACTTTCCAGGATATGCACTACTGACGAGCTCTAACTAGAGCGAAAATCGAATCTAGTGCTTCTTTTTGAAAGCAGCCGACTGGAAAGTCTACGGGAAAGCGACAGCTGCAAACAGCCATGAATGATGTTCAGTTTGTATGAAAACGATGTTAACCGTCTCTTGTCGACACTTGCAGTTCAAAGATCAACATGTCATTCGAAGGTCTTCGAGGAGACCAATGGGATGGTCTGAAACTGCAGTGTAAGGATCATAACTTACACAAATTCAACACACCGAACTGAGATTATTATTATACAAAGCCAGACAACCGAACTTGTGTGCTGAACAGTCCATTCAAACTTTACTTAAAAGGTAGCAAGTTGAACAACAGTTGTAATAAACATCTCCCACCGCGCTGGTGCTGGCATATGAATGTAGTGTTGAATTTCCAGCAGATGAACCCCTTAACATCGTATCAATTGAATGCTTTACAAAAAAAATCCACAAATCGACCCACTTTGTAGATGCACGACCCTCCTTGCTACGAGCTATAAAAATGGCACCCTGACAATTCAAAGCTTGTTCGCCAAAGTAATCTTGCACATGTTGATCCACCTTATTGAAAATCTATGTATTATCACAAATACGTGTTTCACTGACGTCAGTAATTTATTCACACGTGTACTATTGTGTGAAACAATAAACTTCATGTTACTGCATGTTATGCAACTCCATTCACCTTCCAATTTCTACCGACTAATTCAAACGCTTACTTTACCTCGTACATAAAATGTGGGATTGTATCTATCGTGTAATAGTTCTCAACAAACAGATGACGTAGTCGTGAGGAGCCCATTCGGCCCTGTTTAGCTGACATATTCACGGTTACAGCTGAGCAAAGTGTTTCTAGCTGTGCACAAACTAAAACTGAATAAACGGCATTTAACGATGATACTAATATAACAAAGTTAAGAGCAAATTGAAAAATCATTTCAGGATTTTAACTTATCCCACTTTTCAGTGAGGATTGAGTATGAACGGGGGAGCGGTTTATTCTTCTTGGATATCCTGATGAAACATCGTTCAGATGGAATTATTGAATGTTTAATTTATCTTAAGCCAACATGGATAGGACAGTACGTGAAATTTACGGATTTCACTCCTATTGCATGTAAAAGATCACTAGTAGGTGCGCTGTTTTACAGAGCGTCAAGAATATGCTCGGACGAACGACTACAAACCGAGCAAACAGTACTGCATGAAGCTCTTTGTGTTAACAAGTTTCAGGAAGATTTCACCTGAAAAGGAGGAGGGATAAACTTACTCCTCCGAAAAGCATAATTGCGGGTGTTTCTAGAACTCTCTTCCAAAGACGATGACCAAAGATGATCAGTGTCACGTTGAAACGCGTGCTTAGGGCAGTTAAGCTTGCCCTATTCTCATAAGTCACCAGGTTACCTTTACCCCTTACTAAAAAGTGAAGTGGTATGATTTTCATCAGTCACCGCATCTATCAGTTTTTCCTGCAGTTACTGAGACAATTACATCGGTAAAAAAGAAAAAACGCCTGAAACCAGGGCAAGTAACACATCCCAAAGTGGTCAAAAGATGCATTAATCCATTTGCTAGTGAGGGGCACTCGGCGAGGACGAAATGTCGGGAGGCACGTGCCAACCACAGATCACAACTTAGAAAAGAGCCAATTGCGAAAACTATGGACTTCGGCTGGATTCGAACCAGCGACAGAAACAACATACTCAAACACGGCAAATGTTCTACCAACTAAGCTACGAAGCCACGTTGGAAGCTCAGAAATTTCACAGCTGGACCTAGTTGCTCACCCAACCAACTGTGTCATATGAAATCCATCAAATGATCCAGCCGATTAATTACCCAAGCAGGATTCATCATCATCATCATCATAGACAGCAATACATCAGTGGTTCACACTGATGCTTAACTGTTACACAATCATGAAGAAGAAGAAACAAACCCTGTTTAGAAAGAGAGAAGAAAAAAGAGGGAGGGAGGGGACCTAACCACTAAAAAATAGCTATGTCTATATTCAAACATACAACACCAAGGCGCCTACACCTTGCAAAGAAACAATTGAGCTGTAAATGAAAGTAAGGCGTCATCAGCAAGACAGCTTCCTCACGGCTTTCACTGCCCCGCGTCATTAAGTGCACTCACTTCACAGACAACTCGGACAAACAACGACAACATTCACGCCACTGAGCTCGGTTAGCCGCCATCTCACCTAACGTCTCAAGCCACCGACTCTGTGAGTAGCGAAGGCTCCAGCCATGGAGACAAACCCGATATACAGTAGCCAACCCCCTCGTGAACGATTTCATTTCTCTACGCCAGGTCATCATCTGTCCACCTCGCACCTTACGCCAATCGACCGCAGCGTCGGCAAACAGTGCTCGGTGTGGCAAACGATTAGCTGGCATCCTTAGTACATGGCCTAACCATCTAAGTCTGTGCAAATGTAGTGACTGAATAAAAGAACTCGTTTGACAATCAGTGCCAAACACCCGCTACCTCACCTCCTCGTTGCTCACTCGTTGGTGCCACCCGATACAAGCGATTGAACGCAGACATCGGTGGTCGAATACCTGGAGGCGGTTCACGTCCTCTACCCTGATCAGCCATGTTTCGCTGCCGTAGAGTAATAAAGCCCTCACTGTTGTCTGATATACGCGACCCTCAAGTTTCAAGGAAATACCTCTCTGTCGCCATAGGTGCCTAAGATTAGTAAACACCGCCCTAGCCTTAGAAATACGCGCGTCTATTTCATTCTCTATACCTCCGCCGCCGCCGCTGATGCAGCTTCCCAGGTATACAAACCGGTCAACAACTTCCATGACTTCATTATCTAACATTAAATCTACGTAATCACAGCAGTCTTGCAGAAGCACTTTGCAGTTCGAGGCTGCAAAGCGCATTCCGAAGTACTTAGCAGAACGCGAAATTGCATTCAGCGTTGATTGTGCCGCTTGAAAGTTGTCAAACAGCAACACCTTATCGTCAGCATAATCAAGATCAGTCAGCCTTGCACCAGGTAGGAGGTCCACACCGGCAGCTTCAGCACCAGAAGCGGCGTTCGTCAAGGCTGTCCCCTTTCACCCAAGCAGGATTTCTTGGTCACGTTCACGCTGGAATCCACCAACGCCACCTGTGAGCATCTACACTGAAGTATTGGCAAGTGGTTTGGCTTCGTAGCTCAACTGGTAGAGCATTTACCGCGTTTTGGCATGTTGTTTCTGCCACTGGTTCGAATCCGACCGAAGTTCAAATTTTCCGCAATTGGATCTCTTCTAAATTATCCAATCTGCCAAACTACTTATCAGTAATTCACAGGTCATCATCGTTTACGGTCCCGATGGAAGCCCATAGTAAACAAATCTTCGAATATGCCTGAACCTTACTGACCAATACACGACAGTAGGATAAGAGTGCTCAAAAGCGACTGATTGTCAATCTTTGCTTGTTGTGGGTTTACCTGTGAGTACCACTCACAGTCCAGCACAAGTTGCACTCTCAGCCACTTCATGTGTCTTGCTGTCTTTTGTGATCATGCTAGTCAAACGTTTAAGAATGACGAGTGTGTAAATTGACGTTATATCGTACGTAGTTTTCTGACTATTCTATTCACATGCTACGTACGTACAGATTTAAACAAAAAATTATGTCCGCGTGACAAACTGGCTGGCTTACTTGTGGCAGCTGACAGTATTATCAAGTTGGATTTGTTCTGAACAATTGAATTCAGAAGAAGAACAAGAGCTAAATGAGTGGTGTCAAAAGGATAAACAAGTTTTGAACACAGCTCGGTTGTTGAGACCACCGAAGAGTGATGAACTGAAATACTGTTAAAAAGTTTTGATTAAACAATTTCTTTCAACTTTCATATTTGTCACCGTTTTGCTTGGCAGAACCAAAGTCATAGTTAGTAGAACTATACTGATCGTCAGGTGCGCAATATAGGGGGGAAACCCCACAGCCTTAAGTACAGGGATAGAGGAAAAACATTTTTGTCGGTTTTTGTTGCACACGATTTCGAAGCGTTTGATTTTTCGCACTGGTTGTGCCCAAAGCGCATAAACATGAAACGATAGAGCACACGTGTAAACGTGTCCGAGCCATTTTAACAGATGGAATGAAAATGCCCCATGCAAAGGATACTGATCATCTGTTCGTAAAATATCTCGTTGTACATTATCATTGCTTAGGTGGTGATATCACCACACATGGATAATGCTCCGCAGATAACGACTGTCGAAAACAGACAAACGGTGAACATCAGCACGAAGCGGCTAGGCTTTATGACCGTAGAGCAGTAAACGTACATAGTCGCGCTACGGACTCTGCCCTCTGGTGAGAATCGAATGTCACACAGGCACCAGGGGAGCTTCAGGTTAATAATCACGTATATTCACAACAGGCTAACAAAAGACAAACTGGATTCAGCCATAAAGAAAAAGCTCGATTACGCAACACTGCTTCCAGTAGTAATACAACTCTGGCAGTAAACAAAGCTTTCGGTCAAACCCAGGCTGTCATTACTCCGGATGAGTACAGGCAGGGGATCCTGCCAGTGTTGTGGAAGTGTTCTGCACTTAGACTGTATGAAGTACACACCACACCGTGAAGCTTTAATCATCTTGGATTGTCTGCGCATTGTCATTATTTCGGGTGATGGTATCGGCATGGTCTATGTTTATGATTCTGTTTCCTGACAAAAACTTCACGTAATCAATGGAGGGAACCATATAGAGCCGTGAACGGAAAGGTATTGATTTCAAAGTTGGGAAGAAAAGGATAGATGACTGCTCTCCTGTACTCTGCTGGAGACGGCAAAAAGCGACAGTAGCCTATCATAAGCCCGAACTTTACCCGAAATCGAATTGTACACTGCCTTTAGAATGGACACACATTTTTCATATCGCTTATCCCTCAACAGCTAATCCTGGAGAATAACGGTCGACAAAATAGAAGGCTGCTCTGATAGGTAGAAACGCAACTACCGTTGGCCATCGGTAGACCTGACAGTGTTCAAGAAACTGACAGAAGATCTGATCAATACATCCATACTCCCCCAGGAAATCTAGTTCGTTTTTCACGATATTGCTGTTCACGCTATTCGGATAAATTGCGTAATATAACGGAAATCAACAACTTAAATACAATCGAAATCAGACTGCTCCCTGAACAGCTAATGTACATGCTACGGGGGTCTCTTGTATGGATAAGAGTAATTAGACATTCCCCTATTATGAGGAAAATGGACCAACATTCCAAACCTTGAGGAATCAAGTACGTGAACCTAACCATCAAGCCAAAGTGACAGGAAGACGAATCCCTTCTGAATGCTTGTAGTATTTTGATGTGAGAGCGGAGCTGTCACTCGCCAAACCCTAGGAAGACTTCGTTATTTTCATGTTTTGGCAGGCCTTTGTGTCGCGATATGACTGACAACTTAGAATTAGCCTACAAAATTGTACACAATTTTATTTGCTGTTCTTAACATGCCCAATGTATAAGCTTCTTTTGTTTTAACAACGACCACGCCACGGCTACCGTGTTGACTAGCAAACGAACCAGAAGGGTTACCTAACTTGAAAACATGTACCTTTACTTGAAAACTGATAAATTCAAAGTAGTAAAATAAGAGCAAATATAACCACTTAAACCTGATATCGATTTCCGGCAGGGGACGTAAGAAACACAACCTTGACGATAAAATATTGGACTGCAGCTGAGATACAAAAGGCATATCGGACTGTCGCTGACTGAAATGTCCGGAGACAGATGGTTCTGGGTACGCACCACGTGTGTACAATCACCACATGATTTTTTGACCGAAGTATCAATGTGAACAGATTGTCCGGAAGACGATAACGTTAACTAGCAAGCCAGCAGCAGACAGCCTACTGATAATGCTTTTGGTGCTACAGCGATCATTCTTAAGGAACATGGCAATCGATCACTACAGGGAGACAAACGTTGTTACGGTAGACCACTGCCTCTGTCTGTTTCCTTTCTATACGTGTTACATATCAGAAAAGTAGTAACATGAGAATCTAAAAGTGTAATTAAGTCATTCTACTCTGGCTGCAAGTAATACAGTCTGAGTGTTTTCTGCCTAATAGCATGCTCTACTTAGAATGTCACCAAACTACATTGCAAATCGGTAACTTTACATGAAAGTCGGTGTTCACTGTCCGTTAATCGCACAATCACTGTTAATGCAAAGCTTTCACCTGTTGCGGTTACCTCTCATTCTGCAGCCTTGATTTCAGCATTTCCGATGCCCCGTATCAACACTCGAGTAGTGGAAGATGGACAGATAATGCGATTCGACTGCGCAGACACGACAGATAGACAAATGATCACAACTAAGTAAGGTAGGGTAAATATCATTCTTCACTTGTGTTGGTCCACATTATAAGGGCTGAGACAAGACAACGTAGTATCAAATTGCAGTCACCATTTGTTCCAGTCCGTCCTAGGACCGAACCGAAACACCGGATTGGGTGGGATGCGAGTTGGAAATGGACTCACTGGAGTGTTTAGTGCGTACGGACCACCACCGACGTGAGTCCATCCTAAGTATGGCTACCACCTTATTTGTCGAAAAGTTAATCAGAATGAGTAGAATTACGACCGATTTCACGAAAGTGAACGCAACGTGAGCAGACTTGTAATACAGTAATAAACCGAATGAGAAACACTATAGTTATGGTAACTGCGCGGGAGTAGTAAGGTGAAATAACGGTAGGTTCTGTTTACAGGAATTGTTAACTTCCGTATAAAAGTGATCGCAGTTGATCATCAAAAACATTACCAAGTGCGGGAAAAGAAAAATGGACACCAGCCAACGGAGCGGTTGTAGCCAACGATCAGGCACAGCCAGGCGGAAGCCACGTCCCCAATCTTAAGCGAAAACTGTTGATCATCAACCAGGGAGCAGCTCCTGCTTCCAGCATAGTCACAGTTCCAAGTAGCGATCAGCAAGTACAACGTTTGGAATGCAAAGAAATTAAAGTGTGGGACCTTTTAAACCTCGTTTTCAGTGTTAAAAGGTGTGCGCGTTATATATCTGCTCGGATACACAACAAGAGGACCCAAAATAACCCTTCTAAAACGTCCATCAAGTTCACAAGCAAAAAATCGACGTCTCAAAATATTCGTCACTGAGTGATTTTAGGCGTGTATTAATACTGAACAGTGCGTAAAACATGCAGTGTTTTTAAAAGCTTCTCATCGTGTAATTTAAAGAAGGTTCATCTCCTCTGTAGCGAGCACTCAAAATAACCATGAAAAACCAACCTCCGAGGGGACGGACACCGCGGCTGCTGTGAGCTAGAGAAGCGGCCGTTTGAAACACGCTTTCTATAGAACTTGTAGTTTCCTTTTCGCGAAAGTGGTTATCGTATGCAGGAATTCTGCACATGAAGTAACATTTTAAACATTCACTATCTAAAAAAAAGATCCGAAAATTTACTTACAATACATTTATTGTACTCGTGGTAACCATAATTCAAGTCGCCCCATCTGCAAAAGTACCTGTGACCGACAGTAGTTACTTAAGTCGGTATCACCGCGGACACTTACAGTGGCTACGTCTGTTTCGGACTTTTGCATCACACGGTGACAGCTGCTATACCGGGTCACAGATGGACTGGATATTGCGAGGCACTCAGCGTCCTTTTCAACGAGCCACAGGAATGAAATAAGAGCTGATATCTCCAAGGCCACGGTAGAATGCGCTAAACTACATACCTGGCAAAAAGGGAGCATCTCTCCATATATTAGAGGTCGCATCGACGAGAGGACCATGGGTCGTGCAACTCTACGGCTGTGAATTGTGGCTACTTAGGGTAAAAGGTGCAAACAATCAACAAATGGTCGCTAACCGACACCTGTGTTTGATTTGCTCAAATCGTTGGCACCAACAGATAAGTGGTGATGATGTTAAGGGACAAACAGTTGATAGCGAGTATCAAGCGAGTTCATTCGGCGAACCATTAAGTATATACAAATTTCAACAGTCAGGCCAACTGGTAGTCTGCCATATCTAGCGCTTTCGACCAAGGTCGTGGTCGGCTGGTGCAAGGTGGGTCTGTGATGACTTGGTATGAAGGAGTGAAAGCAATTAACAGTCGACGAATCGCGGACTGATTTCGTAAAACTGGATGCAGCATTCACGAATCAAAAATTCGGTGGTTGGGAACGTTAGGGGAGAGTGGCAAACTGGAGGAAGCAGCGTAAACGCTGCCGCTGAACGTCTAAAATGACTGTTAAGCAAGTAAGTAAAGATGTAAGACAGGAAAAGCTAGGAGGAGGCTGTCTTATTGGCGAGGCCTCATTCCTACCTGTAGATCGACTGTTTCCCTGTAAGGTACACGCACCCAGGTGTTGGATGCTTGAGTTTGGACATAAACGATATTAACAACTATATCCCATACCTTTCATTTCGTTTGCTTCCGGGTTAAGAGCTGTTCTCCCTATTACTGGAAGGCAGCTAGATATCAATATGAAACCATGAGGGCAATGAAAGTGATATCACCAGACTAAATAGAGGGCTTTGTAACAAAACAAGACGTATTATCATCACAGAAGCCAAGAGCCTGACCAAAAGGTACTGTGGCTCGGACCGCCGCTCAACTCAACAGTGACGTGGAACACCTTAGAAGAAAACGATAACAAGGTTGAAGACTAATAAAAGGAGACTAGGCAGATGAACTAGAGATGGTGTGGATGCAGGAACTCCATTGACTGCGACACTGCCATCTCGGATAGCGTCTCTAACCAGAGGTGTGAGTGATCACGAAGACCCCATCCAGGCAAGCGACGCCTACCCACCTTGCTCAATGAAGCAGTCAGGGTCTCCATATTTCGTACCACGTTGTTGGTTGACCACCACGCGGTTTTACCCAACTGTTGGTGGCCTCAGTATATAATGCCCGGTACGGTAAACGATCAGATGACACACGGAGTACGTGACCCAACCACCGTAGGCTGTGCAAAGTGAGTAGTTGACCAATTGATCACGCATCCCAAGCGTTCCGGAATACGCGCTGGCGAACTGCCATATTGCTCACGCGATCAGTCCACTTAATACGGGCCAATTGGTGAAGACAACGATGGTCAAACACAGCAAGCCTGTTGATATCTTCTTTGTGAACAGGCGGTACGGTAAACGGGCAGATGATATACGTAGGACGTGACCCAACTATCGCAGGCTGTGTAACACGATTAGTCGACCAAGCGATTGCGCATCACGACCGTTTCGCAATAAGCCCATTGCTTACGCGATCACTCCACGTAATATGGGTTAATTGGCGGAGACAGCCATAGTCAAACACAGCAAGTCGATTGATATCTTCGTCGCGAACACGTTATGTGTTCGAACCATAGAACAAAACAGGACGTACACAAACAGTATATACCCTTACTTTTAGCGACAACCGAACCTCTTTTCGTCGCCACAGATGAGGCAGGCTTGTAGAGGGAACTCGCTGATATCTCATCTGCAATATTACAAGCTGATGAGATAGTGCTACCCAAGTATATGAAAGTGTCCACAGTCACAAGCAGATTACCTGCAGTGAAGAAAGGAGAAGCGGAAATGCTCCAATCTTGAAGCAGAACTTTACAGTTTGAAGATGCGAAGTACATTCCACACAGATCAGCCTGGTCACTCACCTTGTTCAGCGTAATCTGCATGTCTTCGGCAGAGGGGCTAATTAAAACAGTCATCCGCTCACCCCGATCGGTCAATTTAGCGTAAGGAGGAAGCTCAAACAGTAAGCTCACTGGACTCCTCAAACGCACCCTCCAGAATGTCGTACATGATCAAACTGAACAGGGGGGAAGTCAGACACCCTTGACGAACACCACTAGAAGTGATTAACTCCTGATACAGTTGTCCATAAACACTCACCCTGCTTTCAGAGTGAGCATACAGTGATCTCAACAGATTCACGTATTTCCCTGGTACTCCCTTGCGAAGAAGACAGCTCCAGAGAACGTTACGAGCAACTGAATCGAAAGCAGCCTTTAGGTCCAAAAAGACCAAGACCATCGGCTGCCCATAATAGCGCCGACGTTCCAAGATCCGTCGCAACGTAAAAATGTGATCAACGCACCCCCGACCGGATCGGAATCCTGCTTGTTCTTCACGAATCTGACCTTCTCTGGGCTTAGTGAACCGACGCAAAATGTGGCAAATGAGTAACTTGGACTCAACAGACACTAAATTGATCCCTCTGTGATTGTCAAATAGGCTTCGGATCCTCCTCTTGAAAAAGGGAATTACTGTTGATAAGCACCAATCACGAGATACCTCTTCAGTCACCATTGGTAAAGATAACAGATTGTAGCTAGTGCACGGTTTTATAATGGAGCTACATATGAATATCCGTCACGTGAGGTGAACGCTAGAACCGTCTGAAAGTAGGTAGTGATTGAGCCAGAAGATATATTACGCTTCAACAGTACAGCAGCTGCTGATAACCAACTTACACCAACTGTCCGGTTCGAAATTCTGTCATTCCTTTTAAGGAAAATGTCACGTTGTTCGATGACGCAGTTTTTAAAATAGAGCTGTATTCACCTCTTTGTAATGGTAAGACATTCAGTGTCTATTAATTGGAGATTCAGGAAATGCCAGAAGCTCACCATAAAATATACATGATTTATATTACCATCGAATTCCTCCCTGACGTTTGATGGAGCTTGGTTTAAAGCCTATGGCGATCGTCAAAAGTCAATATGAATGAATGATAATCGTCTACATATTTTAAGTAAACCACACTCTGCATGTACACTTGAAGCGGTGGTTCCTGTTCACTCTACTTATTGTCTATTTTAGGTCACGTACTGGTATTGTGAGATGACTAATAGCTGACTGTCTGGCAAGTTGTCATTCTGGACACCACATCAGCTGTTGGTTCGTTATAACAAACGATCCTTTTCTAACGGGTCGGTTTATTCGCCGTACATGTTTTTACGTCGAATCCAATGCAAGAGACCCTACAAAGTAATTAAACTAGTGGTATCAGACACTTTATAACTTTCATCACTTTATCGAGAATCGCCAGTCAAATAAACCAAATACACGCATTAATCGCATCTCGCTATCAGTCATCGAATTCATTTCGGAGTGTGAGTTGCGTGCAGTGGTCACATTTACTCTCTAGGATTATTACGTGCAGCCTAAAGAGAAATTTTTGCTTGGCATCTGTCGGCTGCCGTCAAACAAGGGAATGGCCAATTGAATGACGAATTCGTTCAGCGGCTCAAGTCACCCGCTAAGTTCTGCGTCCTCACAGCTACTACTGTCGAACAAAATCGCAATGAAGCCATCCGAGATGTTTTCATCAACGGAATTCTTCCTGTTCAGAAAAGGCGAATATTACTGGAGCGAATTAATCGGTTTGGACCTAGCCAGTTTACCCGAAATGAAGAAAAAGCAAATTGTCTTATAATTCATTCAACACAGCACACATATGGCAGAACTTAAAAATAGCTTGGGACTGTTAGAGAAGGGAACCTGCAATACGGGAGTGAGCATATTTCATTCACAGCGCTTCTGTTATAGATATGACAAACGCCCTGCTCGAGATATAATGTACACCGAGTGTGATAAACTTTAAGAAGTCTACCTATTTAGAGGCATGTGATCTCCATCTGCCACTGATTTCCGCCGCTATTACAGTCGCGCCAAGCGATTTTTTACTCAGCTGAGAGTCAGTCGAACTTAATGTACGGTCGATCGACGTTGTACAAATAAGCGAATGGAAACCCCACAAATCCCGTGACCAGATAACAGTAGTTTTCAGTAACATTCACAGACATTGTTTCATCATCAATACTTGTTTGGAGTCAGAGTACAGCAAAATAAGACTGCCAGCACTTTGGGTGCAGAGTTCTTTGTGAGGCACGATTTCTTTGGACTTCATAAGGATCACAATATTCCGTTCGATGACTCTAAACCGTCATTCGTCCTGGCTAAACTGCCGCCAACTGCGTTAGAACCACCACCGCATTTTCATACCGACACAACAAAGGCGGACCTTGAGAGTTTATGACGGCTTGAGCATCAGAATGACTTACTGGGTCAAACTGGATGATGCAATGATCACACTGACAAAGTCACTCATGCGACGCAGGTAAACAGGTAGAGGCCTGATGAATCAGCTCCCTGGTCACCTACGTTGGGAGTTGGAGGAGGGTTGACATGTTTTTCCAGAGGAAGCACTAGGACACTGTCAACTACTCGTTGCACAGTATAACAGGCTTCTGAGAACCCTAGTCGTTCTCCTGTTTAGGTCTGGGTGTCGCGATAGTATCCCAACCCATAAACAAACATGAGTATTAACGACATTGTTGACTGTATACTGTACCGGCTATCTCGCACTGCAAACCGGGTTGTCTAATGCGCTGCATACAGCAGGGTGGATAGGCGAAAACATAACCCTCGAGACTGCTTCCTCACAGTCTCACCTAATTTAAGTCTCAGTTCCTCTCTTACTCCATTCTTAGTAGTTACCCTAAAGGTCCCATAACACAGTAACATTGTCACGGTAAGTCCTATCTCTGGTGAAATACAATTATTTGGGGTAAGTACGGAGCTGGGATCGGACGCACACGCCACTCACGTGGAGCGGTTTGTCTCGTTTGAATCATACCCAAGGCGTCTAAAGCCAGAATGGACCTGCAATAGTTTGTCACCTAGACCAGGCATAATTTACTTAGACTTAGAGACCGCGATCGATCGATTACTTTGGATGTTCGGAGCTCTGCCTTCAGCTGCCATGGCCGTCGTCTGTTTGCTATCCGAATGGCTATCACTTGGCCGTCCTCGAAAGAGCTTGCCCAGCTCCGTGTCAGACATTTTTTCTCCCACAGGGTGATGGCGCACTGGAACGTGGTATCACCAGTCGCTGACAATGTCCTATCTAGATTAGGATTTAAGACGTCGTTGGCTTCACTTCATACAACCAGGGTGATTACTAGGAAAAACAGTGTTCGTTCATTCTATCTCAGAAATTCTGTAGTTCTATTGGTGACTATGTGATCTTTAAGACAGAAGATACACGTACTTCGTCAAGATTATTGTTGGGGAAGGCCAATGCATACATGAAATCACAGAAAAACTAAACCGACCCGGAAAGAGCGGGCTCCCAGTCGCGCACCTGGTATCAAACACCAGATCACCGAAAGTACCATTTCCCCAACATAGACAAAAATACGCCTTAAACACCTTGCGAGGTCTACATAAGACCGCTGCTTAAGTATGCCAATCAAGTCGTACACACTGAATTGAAGAAAGATACACTTGCTGTTGAACGTGCCCAGCGTGAGATTACCAGAAAAAACATCGCGTACGAGTATCAGTTCAGTATCATAATCATAGTCGTTGTCAGTTTTGAGCCTGACCAGAAGGTGCTGTGGCTCGGGCCGACGCTCATCTTAGCAGTGACGTGTAATATCCTGGAAGAAGAGTATCGGCTAGAAATTGTTGGTGTGTATCCATTTGAATATCGGAGAATTCGCAGTGATTTGATTCCTACTCGCTTCTTTGGCGTAGGTCTCGTTGAACAACATCGTAGCGCATAAAAATGGCCAACGAGGGCGAGACAGGACGCTTTGCAAGTTCTACTCCAGGAACTTCCTTGGGTAACAGTTCTTTTTCCAAAAGCTTACTAACAACTGGAACAGCCTTGCTTCTGTGTTTCTAGAGACCGTTTTAAAACATTGCTAGCTTCTTATTTACTTGAACCATAGTTAGACTCCGGACCTAACTCTGTTCTTGGTACTTTCCATAATCTCCAACAGCAGCGTTTCACCCCGTTTTCAATGGCTAATTTTCAAGCCATCAGAAGCCCACAATTATGACCCGCTGCGACGAACAGAATGGATCCAGGTATACTGGGCCTCTAACCTCAAACCAGTGTATTGACTGCTGAAAAGGTGAATCACCATAATTTATTAATTTCTCCAACACTCAGTTCTACTCATATAAGGATGTTGAAGAGTTCAGCTATTAATGCACAGTACCTTTTGGTCAGGCTCATGGCTGTTATGATGATGATGATGATGAAGGAATGTTTGAGGGCGGAACGTGTGAAGCTTTCTGTGATGACTCTGTCAGCCGCTATCAACGACTAAGATACAGAACTACTTGACGAGTTCTATGCTAAAGAAAAACTGTAAGAATTAAGTCACTGCGGAGTCTTCGAAATTCAAGTGGGTAGAGGTCAAAATTTCTGGTCTCGATTCACAACTCTCATGCCTCGGACCGCACACTAGACGCACACACCGAGTACGTTTTCCTTCCAGCCGATATACATGACTTTACTGGCATACTAAAGTAGCGGTCTTATATAAACGCTTTCTTGTCTAAGCAGGAGAATGTGCGTATAGTCATCCTAAGAGCAGCAAATTCCTTTTTTGCTGCCATCTCGAAGTGATACGTGGAATACAGGGTAGACGACACCCAGGCTTCTAAATTTTTTTCAGATCAACTTTCTTTATCTACTGTGCTGAGTGCACTGGGAAAAATGAAGCCATTGCAAGGACCTTCAAGGGGAGACATATGTGAACACATAATATCAATTAAGAATGAACCCTAAACCTCTGGAGAGCGATTAATCGCATCAAAATCAACCGGCAGTGCATCAGGATCACTTGCGTTCCGGACTTTTAGAATGTCAACGACGATTACCATGGCACCGTCAGTCGATGCATTCAAGAGACAACTGGATGACTGGATTATCCCAAGATGGTTGTTGGCAGTCGGACACGTATAGTCCATTGTAACTTCATTGTTGTCATTTCCTTCCCCTCTTGTCTTTTTCCATTCTTCCCTACCTTCTCCGTATAGTCTTCCCTTTCCATTATTATACAACAAAACGGTGCAACCTCCCTAGGTGCTCCACTGCTGCTAGCAGCCCCAACACTCAACACACCTCACATACTTTCATCATTTCAGCAGTTTACGTGATCAGTGCGGACAGACAACAATCAAGACGAGAAAGAATCTGCTGTGAAGCCACAAACCCCGTACTACTGACCCTTACCGGAATACCTCGAAGCTGGGATCCCAGCCAGCACGACCGTCCTCTGAGTGTCCCATAACCGCACCCCGAGTGTCCCATAGGATACTATACGAGTATTATACTTCCAGTTCCACAAGAAACCAGTGAAGATGGGCGGCGTAGGCTTAAACTACATGGTCCATAATGGCGTTCATGGAGCGTTCATTACATTTACTCGGGACCCATATGCATCGGCTCAGGAGAGCTATGAATGAATTACTGCTTCACTTGTCCTCTTTCTAACGACCCCTACGACATTCCATAACAACACGAGGTGTAGGCAGGACTAGTGGAAAAAGAACTGCGTAGTGTGTGAAAAAATACACTACAAAACTGGGCCATCTTAGAATGTAATGAAATGCGATACACAGTTTGAGCAATGTAGATGAACTAGCACACTGTCGTACTCCACACACACTCATTTTGTGCCCGCAGAGGCAAAACTGATTTCACGCGCCAAAATGTATTTTGCTACGCACTTATACCCCGACCATGTAGCTAACATGCAGCTCAAACTACATGGTCCATAATTGCGTTCATGGAGCGTTAGTTGCATTTATTCGGGACCCATATGGGTATTAGATGTGTATTAGATGGGAACATCGTCCGGTGGCTGCAGCGCCTCATGGGTGCATGATGGACTGTCCTTTCGCTATACCCTTCTACACAAAATTGACATAGGCAATGTACAATTAAATTTGGACTACCGAATATTTTTCAGGAACAATCGCTTCACTTATTTAAATTGCAATTGAATATGCATTGGACCGAATAGAATTAAGTAACCGAGTCAAAGTATAAAATGGCGAACACAGTATTGGTTGGGAAAATTTGAACAGTGAATTGGCTTACGGAAAACCGATAAAACTTCGATGAGCGAGCGCCCACCGCGCGATTTGACTATGTTTACTGACCTTCACTTTGCCGTATTGGTTTAATAGTTTGCAAATTAATTTCAATAAAATTAAGACTGCAATTTTCGTCCATGTTGATTAATCTCGATTACAGCTTTGTGGGCCGTGTAGAAATATTTAAAATGACGTAAACGCGGGCTTTTCAGTCGTGGTCTTTGTAACGCATCGTGCTGCCGTGTTGTTGGCGCCACTTTTGTTTTCCATTGTGTAAGTCGTGTGCATGTCTTACTGGGCCTTTGGCTCACGCTT
>JTDE01006969.1:21591-32334 GCA_014338405.1 Paragonimus skrjabini miyazakii | reverse complement strand
TAAGAGCGGTGCTACACCCTGTAAGAGCGGTGCTACACCCTGTTTTCACTGAATGCCTTTCAGACCAACAGACGCCCGCTTGACATTGAAAAAGAAAAACCGACTGGATCCGGGACCATTGGGCCTCTGCCTCGAACCCGTGTATCAATCGCTGAATCGCTGAATCTATTCATTGTTACGTGTAATTCACTTTCATGCTGGCTCAGTCAGGATACACAAGTTTCCTCCCAACTCCTTTGAGTTCTCACTTCAGTGTGTAGTGCAGATATAACAATAACTATTCGCTTGTATCTGTCAGGAAAAATTCCACGCATTGCTGTTAATGAACGTAAGCATGTAAACACCATGTTTGTGTGTTTCCCAGTATTGTACTTAGTGTTCTGTGGTTGCTTTGGCTAGTACTACAAACCCGTGGTCATACTACCGTCTTTAAACTGACGGTATTGTTTGGTGGCGTGACATTTGCCACCTCCGCAGGTTTTACACACACAGAAACCATAGATGTATTCGAAAAATGGGAAGTTTCATGTGTTCTGTTTGAAGGATTGTTATCATAGTCCATTTGAGTTACGTCCGCACATCCTACATATGTAAATTGAACACCACCCCCAATTGATTACAGCTGTCGCATTCCCATAGAAATTGCAGTCGGTCTCTTTCGAAAAGAAGCACTAGACTCGAGTTTCGCTCTATCAAGAGCGAGCGAGTTATCTGTACTACTATGCTAGTTTTCGAAACACTACAAGTGTAATGGATCCGCTAATGTGCTATACTTTCCATTTCCCTATACTGTTGTTTGCGACCCGAAACGGTTCTCAGCAGAGCTGTTACCATTACCCTGATTAACTTGTGTTTGCCTGTTGGTTGCAGGTGTTTTACCGGTTAAGTGAAGTAATAGCGAACCAACCGACTTGAACACCAACTTCGAAAAGGTGATTGAATATCACTAAAAAGGTCTGCAAGAGTTTACACTTTATCAAGAGTTTCAGAATCGAAAGTGCACTCAAAAGCAAGTCGCCACTACAAAGGGCTGTACCACTTTGATTGTAAAGGGTTAGCAGGATACACTTTGAGGTACAACTGTATTTGTGGACACTGATGAACCTGTTACATAGGGCAGTATTGTGGGCTATAAATAAATGACTACGGCTTAACACTAACTACATATAACAAAAGAAGGTACACAGTAGATTAGTAAAGTGTATGACACAAATAGGCATAAACAGAAAGATGATTAGAACATAGACAAGCCGGGAGACTTACGTACAGTACAAAATAATGTCCATGTGTAGCGACTGTAATAAGTGATATTTTTGACAGTCGCATTCACCTGTACATTTTTGATGATCTTGGCTTTTTGCCCACTTTTGTTTTAGTCAAGCTATTCCATTTGCAATATCCGTCCCGGCTAGCTTGGCGTGCTTTTCTCTGTACTTTATTTTCCAGGGTCGGTACTAATACACAAGGGTCCACGCGCTGAGTCCTTGCTTTTCATTGTCGATCGGTTTTCGATAGTGACTACAGACTGGGTATTAATCTGTTGGACCAGTTCCAACACATGTAGATAATAGTGTGGATAGCAGTATCCAGGTGTATGCTGTGTGTTGGCAGTGTTGTAGGGATAGGATCACGTGGATGCGATGTGGAGCGGTACAGTTGTGGTGTAGCTCACGTCCTCGTGTCCTTTGAATTTGCGCGTTGTTGACTTGTTCACTGTTCGAGACGAGGCGTCAGAAGTTGTGTTGTACCTCTTGTGAGTTTAATCGCCTTCATGTGCGTGCGTTACAGTGTAGTATGCAAACTGGCTGTTTCTCTTCGGGTTGTCCGTTACACCTGCGGACCAACTTTGGGGCGATGTGGAGACACCAGGGGACAGCGTTCTTCCGAAGTAGGGGTTCCAACAAGTCCTGCAAAAGGAAACAACAAGAAACAAACATGAGCCAAAGGCCCAGTAAGCCATGCACACGACTTACACAAGCAATAACTAAAACGGCGCCGACAACACAGCAGCACGCTCCGTCACCAATTCAAATTCAACTAGTGCGCGCTCGCTGGTTTTGACCGCACGTTACAACAGGCCTGTAAGTTAACGCGCGTGAGTTGGCTCAGTCAATGCGTGCATGTGACCTTGCCTCCCGCAGTGTTGAAGGGAGAAGGCGTCACTGTCTGTCGGATGAGTGAAGGTGAATTACGCCAAGCGGAGCGTGTGTGTGCAGAGTGGACAGGGCCTGTTGAATCACGCGCTGGCCTGTGGGGCCCGTGATGTGTCTGTGACGTTGTGAATAGACCAGGGATACGTGAGTGAATGAGACAATTAACATGTGGTCTCCATCGGGTTTAGCGCGGGGTGCTGAACCGTTACAAACCTGCTTTTAGCCAAACTATGAACAGTGTAGACATGCATGAATGTTGCCATCAGTGTACGTTGTATGAGGTTGAGAGCGCTTCGTGCTTTGCGCCCGTTTACAAACCTGTCTGTGTCTATCATCTATCGTTCAAGTAGAAAGCGACGTAAGCCTTCATTGAGAAATAGATAGCCACCTTCTGTTAACGATATCGTCTTAACAAACGACCCCCCAACGGATCTTAATATCAGCATGATAGTTCAAGACATTATAACGTCTTATCGATTACACTGTATAGGGCAGTTCCGTAGGAATGGTTAAAACTACTATTTCCTACGGAGTGAAAGATGACGATTCACAAACTATACAAATGCCATAAATCTAAGTATCGATTCCATGACCAATGCACAGACTTCAGCGATATAGAGAACGTCTAAGAGTGCCCTGAAAAATATGCCGCACATTGACAATGAATGGTTTATCCCTCCTTAGAACGGTTTATCTCTCTTTGTCTAGGTTCTACAATTCAGGTACCTCAGAACAGCAGACAGACCATTTTTAGATCAGCCATCCCATAATTTTAAGTAACTAGTCGTTTACACTGTTTTCATATCCGTCTGAATTCAAACTGAAAACAGATCAAATGGGATTTTATTTCGGTTTTGCCATATGTGGTAGTCCGTGTGCATGTTTGCATACCTAATTACCACTTAAGTAATTCAAGTTCAAACATTCCCACTAGTTACTGATATACCCGACCTTAAATGCTTAACACTCCTCACTGGTGATCGTCAGTAACGTTTTGTGCTATCACATTCATCTTCTTTAAATAGACCAGGTGTCAGTGCTACATTCATCACAGTAATGCGCATTTATGAAATTCGTTGTTCTTCAGTAAACAAAGTAACCTACTGAACAGTTTGACGCTCTAGTAGAGCATACACTTTTAAAAACTGTACTGGTTACATTAGGACTGAAACTCCGAATTGCATAAAATAGGGCTTGCATCTGTCACCATCTGTTGCGTCCGTCGAAGACATCAAAAATGTGTTTTGAATACCGGCTACGTTCAGTGACCAAGGATTGTGTGATCTCCCTAAGAATCCGTGCTGCAACCGTGCATTTCTACTTGTCTGTCTTGTATGCATCCTCCTAAATTTGCTTGTTATCTGGGGCCTGATACTTTCTTCGGCCGTGCAATTAATTACAAGCAGCAAGTGCTTGCCTCTTCCTATGGACTCATCTACTACTCCATTGCTCAAGGTCGTTTTGCTTGTACGTTTTCTACTCTTTTTCAAGGTACCCGAAGGTTTTACGCACTTTTTGCATGACGCGTTTTTGAATGTTACCATGTAGACTGGAGCCCATCCTGCACTTTCCTCTTCCTCTTGCTTTCGGTGCAAGATTAGACTAGACCTTACCGTTTAGCATATTTCCAAGCCATTTTAGAGATATGCAGTTTACTTTTGTTTCCATACCTCTTGAGATCTGTTAGGAAACGCATCTCCCAACGAAACAGCCAGGAATCATCACACCATGTCAGTCGGCCGGCCAGGTTCGGATGGTATCGTCGTGGGTGGCGGTATGGTTCCACTCAACTAATCACACTGCAGGTGTACGGTCGAACGCCTGTGCGCTATCTGGACTGTGTTTTTTCTTGCGTTGCTTTTTGATACCCCCCGTAATGTGATTTGCTGTGGCACTCTGACTGCCATATATGACTCATTTGATTCGCTCTGTGTCCGATTGCCATGTATGGTAATCGTTTCGTCCTAAAACTTTTGAGCCACTGTGGGCTACTGTTGACTCTTTCTGCCAATAGACAGTGTTGCCACATCTCTTCTCTTTCTCGGATTTGGGTCAAGCGATTGCACGCGTAACCAAGGCGATATTCCAATAAGATTCCACTTCTTTTGCTCCCTAGGAAGGGCCTTCTAAACTGCTAATTGACGAGGATCAGGCGCCTACTCACTCATGTACTACGTATATGAATACACTATGGGTTTTTGACAGTTCCAGTTGTTCCTACCACATGGCTACCAATACTTCAGTCATCTCGGTAGACCATTGTATTTCATTTTTTGGTCAGCAATGGAATTAGGGTCTTCTAAAGTAGTTTAGTAAAAAAAATTACCTAACATTAATCTCTCGTAGTGGGCCATCAGGGATATGCTTCACCGACCCCCGTTGTTGTCGTAAAACGCACTTGCTGAAGGGTAATGGAAAGATGTTCAAAGTAGGCACCGAACTGAGTGAATGCGGAAAGTTTTCGTGATGAACCTCATTTTTCCAGCAATGTTTCGCAGTGTGATAAACAGTTATCTGGAACGAACAACAGCGATCAGGAAGTAAGACGTCAAAGTATGAGGTGGACTTCATCTCACTCGACGATACCCAGGAGCGCTTCGAATGAAATGTGCGCAGAACTTTTGATTACGTTGAACAATAGTCAGGACGGTACAGTCAGAAACATCACTAAGCTTAAGGGCATTTGCTCATGGTTACGAAACTGAAAGCGTTCGTTGCGCGACTGAGAAAAACTTCATTGCATTATCATTTTTTGACATGCATATATTGGTTCGTATCGGACCTCATATATCAAGCATATATAGAAGCATGTAAACTGGGCAGTTACGCGAAAAAGCACGGTTGCATCCGGCGCCAGCAGAGGAGCCACACGATAAATTTTCACCATACATTTTCGTAGATCTTATTGCTACTGGATGTTAATATACAACTTTGTAATATATATTAGCTGTCCACTGCGTTGTCCAAAGACTTCACTGCTCTTAAGTTTGTTTTAGCCATCTACGTTTGTGAATACTGTAACCTAGTTGTACTCTAACGTGGGCTCTAAAGCCCAACGACCTTATTTGGTTATTCATGATTATGTTACAGTTTTAATTGCCGCGTGTACTGTTTTTGTTTCGGACTGATGTGTTGTATTCCTGTGCTTGTGCAACCAATAGTGAGCCTTACAGGCTGTAACAGCGGTAGAGAGAACAATTGACTCAGCAGAAGTACAAACTATATTGTCACATTTACATGCGGTAGCCTCATTCTTATGTGAGTGGACCAGTTAGAGGTTGGTCGTTGAAAGCGATGGTAACCAGAACGCAGCTTCAGTCCTAACACGAGCGTGGGACACAGGCAGCCTTGACGCGTATACAACATTTGGTATGTGCTCAAACGTTTGTTTGAACGACTATGGATACTGACATGTAACCGGTACACTCGAACGTACGACTCACGCTACGCCACCGTCTATCGTTCCGTTTTATTATCGTTTCGTCTTATTACCCACTCGCTCGAGCATCGACCTTGTGTGGCAAAAATATACTCTTTGTTTACTCATTGTGTTATTCTCAACCTGTTGTCTCCGATTCGCTTGACCTTACAAGACACCTTCCAGTAAGACTGTACAAAGGACTGGCTTCGGTAGAAGCGATGATTATCAGCAACATTGAAACACTCTTAAACTAAGGCAATGAAACTTTAGGACTATATAGCGATTGTAAATGACTTTGTATTCCGATGAACTAAGTGGAGAAAGTAGTCTTCTATACGCGCCGAACCGTTTCCAAGTTATCGGATATATGTTAACTAAAATGCCGTTTGTTTTGTCTATAAATTTTCAAATGCGTACAAATGTGGCGCTGACTCAATATTGGACAACAAATTGTACAACTGAACCGGATACCCGATTAATACCGCCGATTGCGTGCGAGAGACACTGCTTCTGAACTTTGCCATGACCATACGTGAACCAAACGTGCACCGCATCCGACTTGCATATTAACTGTACAACTTCATTAACTAGTTTTGTGAGCCGAGAACGCGGATGGCACAAGGCTTATTTATTCAAGAAAGCAACACATGGGTTATGCGCTTAAACAAGACAACAAACAAAAACACTCGTTTGCATACGGTACTCA
This sequence comes from Paragonimus skrjabini miyazakii, assembly GCA_014338405.1. Classification (NCBI taxonomy): domain Eukaryota; kingdom Metazoa; phylum Platyhelminthes; class Trematoda; order Plagiorchiida; family Troglotrematidae; genus Paragonimus; species Paragonimus skrjabini miyazakii. The sequence continues at coordinate 26,054 of JTDE01006969.1, read as the reverse complement.
GCCCAGTCCGTCTCGATTGCCACAGGCACCAATGCTCAATTCCATCAAGTGGCAAGGACCATTTTGGGCGATGCTGCACTCCGATGTTTCCTCCCGCATTTTTCCTGCGGCTACTCCGACGTCAAAATCTGTGCTCTGGTCCTACTACTGAATAGCAGTCGTGTGAGTAGTATATTACGATCGCCCATCTTCACTACCCTACGATTCCCTCCCAGACCTGAAGAGCTTTTGGTGAGGCGGCTTTCACTACGTTGATGGTCTTCCGATCCTGCTAGGTTGGCCTAGATATGTATATCGTCTATCTGTCCCTACGAGGAGCGGAAATCGGCTAATAGGACACCCTGCACATTTGCTGTGGGGTCTGGCATGTCTAGTGCATCTCAGGCTTTCCATGAGCTTGGCACTGTGTCCCCGAGATGACCTTCGAAGTTCAGTGTATGGAATAACGTTAAGTGTCAACGAGGTGCTGAGGTCGTTCTACTGCTTGCGACGTGACAGGTACCTTACCATTACCATCGTGCCTGTTCAGACTACCTTGTGAATGTTAATTTACTACAAACCACTAACATCAAAATTAGTGTGTCGGTGTAGGTGTCGCAGTTTTACTCGTGGCTGTATAATGAATCCGCATTATATCTACTACTGTAGGCTATACCAACTAGGATAACAATGTCTTAGCTATGCCGGTAAGAACACCCTCCAACCAGCTAACGCTTGTTTGAGTTCTGAAGGTCAACTGAAACTTCCATTGAGGTTCATTCTTTCTGACGACTGCCATGCGGTTGTCCTAAAGGTTCTCTCACGTCCAACTGCTTAGCGCCTTTAATTGTTGCGTTGAAGTTCGTTTGTGAACGGTGAATAAATCATTAATTAAAGTTCGTTTGCAGATTCACCGTCTTCTCACTACGACTTCCGATCGTCATTAACATACGGCCGGGGAAGCTTTGGAACTAACACCACAATCTACGCACCGTAATAAACAAAGGTATTTGAGATGGATTTAGTCTGTCGTGCTGCTTCAACAACTTTCGTGTCCACGGTGGAGATAATCGCCAAGACAGACGAAAATGGGCAGTAGAGTTCGTAAGCCCTTAACTCCTCAGAAATTAGTTTACAGGAGACACGAAAAAAGAACAATGCTTCACGACCTGCGATAGAAAGTGTATTTTTCCATTCACATTTTTTAAACCTCAAGTTTATATACATATGCTATGAAAATGTGCAAGAAATGTAATATACAAAGTGCAAAGTGTTTTGTAACCGCCCCACTCGTTTCAGCTCCGAATTTAGACACGTTCAAGCTAAGGTTAAATGAGTACCTCCGGAAACCAGTTATTTTCATTCCCTTACTTGACTGATCAACTTCTGATACGATAGGCCAAACTGTAAGCCGTTATGGCTGCCGTATTATGTAACGTCTGTCTCTGGATTACTTTCCCCGAATGCTTATCTCTCTGCTATCCTGTCTGGCGAGCGCGTGTCATTACGCCTTGTTGGACGCGCTTGTGATTACCTAACGTAGACAAATGGACTCTTGCGTCATATGACTATCTCAAAGCATTTGTTTGACTATCAGCTCTGCCTCTATCCTCATGGTCGTCACCTTCGCAACTTTTCCCTTTCATTCACTCTCAATTTTGACCTAAATTGTAAACCCAGGCTCTGATGAAGTCCTACGCTTGTTGACGTCCTCAGAATTGACTGATGTAATCCGGAGATTGACCAGGCTGCGTTTCCTGTCAATTCAACATAGTCAACGGGCGATCGGTGAGCGGTGACGTACAAGGAAATAACACACAAGTCCTAGTTGTTGTGAAGTGCGTGGATGAAATCAGACTCCGAACTAACACGAAATTAGAAAAGGGTTATTCCAAAAAATGTCTGGCCCACACCTAGTTACCTAGACACCCGAGGCCCTCACAGTCTTTACGGGCATTACATTCCATAAATTGACCACCCGGTTGGTGAAAATATTGGACCAAGTAGCCAATCCTTATTTTTTATTCTGGAATGTGGATCCATAATCACTTAACCCACGATCTTGTCGCATCACAAATAAGCAAGCTACAGGACTTGTGCCAGCCTAGTGATAAATTTCTTACGCTTCAATTCTTTGTTCAAAGTACAATAAGTTTAGCGATCCTGGTCGGTCTTAGTAATTTGGACACTTCATACCCCTTCACCGCACATGTGACAAGCTTCCGTAGCTTTCCGAGGACGGCAACGTACATTTGAGTCATGGTGACAAGATTGGGTAGAGGCTTCCAAACGGAGAGAAAATATGGCGGAATGCAACTGAATGAACATCCCCAGCAAACACGTGGCCGACTCGGTCAGGTTGGCCAGCAGTAGGCCAGGCGTTGGCCTGTCTTTTCTACCCCATTGACCAACCAAAAATGAAAAACTTCGGTGAATGGCACTTTATCTTGGGACAAATTTTGTAGTTGAATAATGATTATGAATAACCTAAGAATGGTATTTTTCACTGCAACATATATATCTGACTACGGAATAAGTGGCTGTAATTTGGGTGTAAATTTTGTTTATCCAGGCTAGTTTGATAGCTCTGGGTCAGTTAATTGTCACGTGCCTCCGGTTTGGTCGCTTTTCGCATTATTGTTTTTGCGATGTTTTGAGGAAAGCCCTAGGTAACAATATGTCTGTCACTTCGAATGTATGCGTGATGTAACCTACTTTCATTATTCAGTAAAGACATGCTAAAGACTGATCTGAATACTAATTTTCACCTAATTGTTTGATTTTTCGATCTGCATACTCCCAAAAGCCACCTGGTTAATAAACTTTTGATGCACCATGATTTCCGGACATAAGTTGTATTGTCGTACCACTATACATCGTCGTATACGCCGGGAACGTCTACGGCTTGTCATCAGCACTGCTGGTGTTTCCTCCAATACTACCCATGCCACCTTGGAGAGTGAAATTATTTCATTAGTGAAACATGGTAATCCTTTATTTTATGTTTATTTCAAAGTTAAAATGACGAAGGTGATCAGGTAATGAAGGACATGTGTCAAGTCCCTTTTGTTGAGATAATACGCGATCCCCGAGGTACGTGAGAGTTCTGTGGACAACATGACACAGTGAGTTTATTTTCCATTAACGCGAAGTCCCTCGCGGCCGCTGATCTGAAGTTGCTTATCACGCCATTTAAGTCGTTCGTTCCTCAAGAGGTGGTCCCAAGGAGCCAAAGACAGGGATGGTGATAGATCAAAACGTCCACATTCAGGAACTTATCGGAAACAGGTTAAAACCTTTAGATTTACGAGGGTCATTTAACTGAAGGAGAAATCCGGAGCTAGAAGACGCAGAGAAAAGTCTGGAGGAGTAAGCCAGAAGAAAACATGAACCTGTACGGTACATCGTGGTTGCAAGCTTGAGGTTGTTTAGTGCGTACGTGCACTAATTTGACGTTTCCTCAGGTATACGCAAAAATACCAGACGCGAAATAAAAATGCAAATAATTGCGAAGACCGAAAATATATTATACGATAATTACAAATGGTCTCGATCAGCGCTAGACGACACCGATACGCGAAATAGCTAAGGAGACTGAGGATGCGAACTTCGAACGTGCGATCAAGCTGGAAGAAAGTGTGTGACGTCCTTGACGAGCATAGGCCGATAAACATACAAATAAACAAGCGCGATCGCATGTGTCAAGCAGACGGCAAGCAAAGGTCCTTAAGGTCCTATGTACAATGTGAGTCAAAATTTTATGAAGGATTTTACACATCGTACAGTAGACAGACCGGGGGAATCTTAAGGTCACTACACAGCTCCCCTCCAAAAGGGTACTGCGAAAGCAACCCTTCGATCTACATGAGGATCAACCGTGGCCTACAACCCTTGTCCTGGTCTAGTTCATGCTGCACCAGCTTGCGGTTGGTATTGCAATTCCTAGACGCCGCGGGTGGAGGAGTACTAGTGCCAACGGTTCCTAACGAGCTCCTACTCAAGTGTCCTCTCCTACGGTGTCGAAACGAAGAGGGGATATAAAAGTTCGCATATCGAGGTCCTGGGGGTAAACGCTGTGGTCGCATAGCGGTGTACGCGTTGCAAACTTGATCGACCAGGACGTGAGCGCTTGCATAGAAACGAAAGGCGATATAAGTAAGTTTAGGCGCATATACAAATGGTAAACTTACCCGGCGAACAAAAATACGCAGACATGGATTGGTACGCTTATTTTTTTGCTTTCAAAAACCGTTTGCGATTTTTTTGGTTTTCAAAAGCTTTTGCGGGTTTTTTTTATAGTGCTGAAATGGAACGGGACCTAACAAGTCCTAGTCATCTACCAGACGTTTAGGCCAATGCACCCTACGACCCGAACGTGTTACGATGGGTGCTGGCTCCATCGGCGATGTTGCGCCTGCAGATGACGGTGCGCTCGGAAAAGGTTGTTCAGAGGCAGTCGCATGCCTGGCCGCGGACTGTGGAGG
>JTDE01006969.1:3276-17187 GCA_014338405.1 Paragonimus skrjabini miyazakii | reverse complement strand
GTTTACTTGGTCGCTGGATACAGATCAGTGATCGCACAGTTCAGTCGAAGTAACTCTCGCCACGCTGTCCTCGCACTCGTGGCATGCTGGATAGGCGGGTTAACTGTAGTGATATCGTGAACACCTAAATATATCTTTTGTTTCTTCACTGCCAGTTTGCTTGCTTTTCCACATGCCTCCCTTAGTTACCTGGGTGTCGGCTGGAAAGAGTTAAACAAGGTATGGTCTTTTAGGACGTTCAGTGGTAAATCACCTCTTAGTATTCATTCGTGGAGTTTCCAGAGGGTCTCATGAGGAAAGTCCAAGTTCGACGCATTCCAAACCAGAATTGGATCATCTGAATAGAGGTGACATGAAATGACCGTGTTTTGCGTCAGTTCACCTATGTATACCATGGTGAACAGAACAGACAGTATTGGTCCATGTGATACACCACCCAATGTAGTACCTTCTTCTGACAGTACTATGCGCATTCTCCTGTTACGCGGCCTCCCAGGCAGGAGCGTTTGGATCCACCTTCGAAATGTAGCTGAAATTCCCACCACCCGTGGCCTCCAACCTAACTGTCTGTGATCAGCATGGTCGTAAGTTTTCTAAAAACCTAGGTGTTACATTTGTATTCCAGTGCTATCACCAGTAATCCATACAGGTTATGACAACGGTAGAAAGAATACGTGACTCAGTGGAGGTACACATCATATTCTGACATTTACAAGCGCCAGCGTTATTCTTATATGCGTAGACGAATGAGTCGTTGGTCGTTGCATGCGTGACTAATCAGAACGCGGCTTAAGTCTCAGCACGAATGTAGAACACAAGCGGTCTTGACGTGTGTACGACACTAGGTAACACCTCGATCCTTTCCATCCTATCCGGTCGCTTCAATACAGTATCTGAAAATGTCGGCAGACTGGTAATACAACATGTACCTTCTAGAAAGTCACATCAAAAAACCTTGAAACATTTCTACGCCCTGAGAGATCTGCAGATTTTCTCGCAATATGCCTCCCAAACCGCTGTCAATCGGTGGTTTCAAAGAATTGATCAATTATTATTTTTGGAACCGATAGATACGGCGCTTTTCTTCCAATCTCTCCAGACTATACTTTTATCCAAATTGAGATTATACATTGGTTCAACGGGCGATGCCACAATCTTGGTCAAGAGTTTCAGAGCGACTGGGTGATTTCTGTCCCGTTCTTCGGACTGCGTGTCATTTAACGGGAATATCTTTCGACCAACCTCGCTAGATACACTGCACTCGTTCATTACTGTCATGCTCTCGGCGATAAAAGAAGCCTAGGTACCCCAGTATTTGGGCGATGGACAATTCAAAACTGCGCTATGATAACATAGACCACATCCTTGTCAGACGATTTTTCTACTCTTTTATAAGAGCATGCACACTCAATTTTCGTTCTCAAGGACAGTCTAGCTTGTACAAAACCAACTAAGCCTCGAGGATTTTTGTTTAACGTCACGTGCTGGGTTAGGCTCATAAACGAGACAAACTTTCCTGACAGTTTCGATTGTTTTGTTTTGGGCCCCCTTTTGCTCCGTGTAACTGGTAATCACCTCTTGCATTTTATCTACCTTCAAGGCCACATAATTGTGCTGAAACGCCCTCTTGACTCCCATCCAACACCAAGATTCCAGCCCCTATCTCTGGCTGGTTTCGACAAATGTCCCATTCTGTCAGAGCTCAGGGGTTGCCAACACGACTTACTCACAACACATTCTGTGAAAACTACTGACCCCCAAGTCATTCTATCAGCTTCCATTTCCAGTTTCTCACGATCAACTGGGTGGAAAACTTATACTCTGTGTGTTGACTTCATCGAGGAAGAACGTACGGATGAGAAGCAAATAACAACGAGACCGCTCTTTATGAGTGGTACTGCCGGCAACACGCTTGTGATGTCACTAATATAGACGGATATGAGCACGTCTGGCGGTGAGGCCGTCTGACCAAGCTGGAATCTTGCGGCTAGACCAATACGTCACGTTAATCAGCGTTCAATGACAGGACATAATAGTTTTCGACAAAAGTGCATTCCAATTGGTGATACCAATGATCCGTTGGTTTTCGGAGTGCCGAAGTTTCCCAGGCTAAGCGGAAGATAACTTGACTTGCGGGACGTCCGGAGTGATTTCGGCGATATTTCGTTTTCCTATGGTGTTGCGATTTTTATATCTTTCTCAGGCACTGCATTTGAGGGTCGTTCCACAGGAAAAGCGGTCGTTTTTATGCGAATGGTCGTTTCCTAGAGATTTTTGAGGGTACCACATGCAAAATTTCAAGCGAAGTATCTCTCCCAGCCGAATCGTTTTCGAGTACCACGTAGGGAACTAACAACCACAGAATTTAAAAGACTTTGATCGAAGAGTTTTCACTACTGTATCGTAAACAACAATATGTGTGAAACAATCGCCTGTATACCTCAACTGTAACGGTCAGTGTCAACAGTAAGAATGTGCCGTAAATCACAGATCAACTGCTTAAAATAGAACAGACATTACAGAACGAATATGGAGAGTTTACTCATGAGTCTCTCCGATAATGCAAACGGGACAGAGAAAGTTAATCCTAACTGAAGCATGCCAAATAGAGGCAAATATGTTGGAGGGTAACCTCCAAACGACTAAAACAATATGTGCGGATGAGTAAGTACGGTTGGGTTATGAAATTGAGAGAGAGTTATATATGAAGTGGGCCAAATGGAAAATCAGGCAGTAGAAATATTTGAGGAGAATTTTCCAACAGAACCGGAAACCGCGTGACACAATATCTGCGGTTTACCCGTTGTAAGTGAAAATTAATAATGAGAGAATTGGGATACATCATGAAATCAACAAGGGTAGCAGTTTGTTGATGAGTGAGGTTTTGTCATTTTTACGACTACAACCCATTACGAATATTAAAGCAGCTGTCTGGGTAGAGAATTTGACGACTGTCGTGTGTTTGATAGAAAGCTAGCAACCACGCCCCTGTCTTCATTTATTCCCTTTCCGTTGATCCTTCTTCCTACATCCAAAACCTTGGTGGCGATTGTGAGCCTTCCTTGCAAACACTGACGTTGTAACGTGCAGTCGAAACCAGCAGGCGCGCACAGGTTGAATTTGAATTGTGTAACAGGGCGTGCCGCTGTGTTATGAACGCCGTTTTGGTTTTCGGTTGTGTAAATTATGTGTGTGCCTTGCTGGGCCTTTGGCTCATGGTTCTTTGTATTGTTTCCTTCTTCAGGACTGTTGTTGGAACCCTTACTCCGGAAGAACGCTGTCCCATGGTGTCCGCACGTTGTCACACAGTTGGTCCGTAGGTGTGACGGACAACCCGGGCAGAAAAAGCTGGCTTGGCTGGAACCTATCGGCAGGGAGTAAATGCTCTCTTGGGTAGACCGTAACACATGAGTTTTGATATATTCTGAACGTCAATTGACGGAGTATATCATAAATCGTTGAATATGCTCATTTTACTGCCGGAAAGGTTTGTTTTAATGTGCTAAACATTTTTATCAGGGACGTTAAGGAATTACAATATTTCGAAGGAAAAATGCGTTGGCGAGGTAGCTGAAAGTTAGACTGTTACTTTAAAGATTTTTAGCAAAAATAAGAATGAAAGAATGAAGAACGTGCACAGTATAAGTTTTCAAATATTCTTCTGTGAATTGTGCATACAACAATCCATTAAACTGTTCATGACAGCTGACTTACATGTGAGGTTGTATAACCAACGCTATGTGGAATTGGGAACACCAGGTATTTAGCGACATCGCGGGCAAGTAGACATGACTGCGGTAGGTGATTTTCGGGCACAATGTGAGCTTTATTCTGTGTGGTCTGATTACCTTAATTACTGCTCACTGTATTCGGGCATAGGCTGGTTTAGCATTACGGTAGCCAGGAATTGGGTGAAATTATGAAGTAGTATGCATCACACAGCATGTTGGACCTCACAGGTCTATAATTAAACGCACCGACGTCTATGCTCGACAGTCAGCCTATCTGCACTCTATAGTCACAACGAAAATATAGTGGAAGTGCTGGAATTCGCTTACTGAAAGTACGTCACCATGTGCAACATTCAAAGTGGTTTTCTGCAGCCTTGTTTCTTTCCGTTCTGTTTCAGTAGAAGTCTTCGTGCTGTGTGTCCATTTCTGAAGGGAAACGTTAGGTAACTTCAAAGGCATGGCATAGCTTACCAGAACCAATGACGTCCTTGACATCAATTGGTATTACTTTCACTTGGACTCGTTTGCGCGGATGTACAACACGGAACTCATCACCCGACGTCACTGGGTCATCAGTAGTTACGGGTAATGGACGGGGTCTCTTTTTCGGTTTAAACGTCGGAGGCAATGAAATGTTTCAGGTGAATGCAACTAACATCATATAGTTCATGAAATAACAATGTACCTGGTGAGGGGGATTGCAGCTGTCCATTGCAGAAAGGGCAGTGCGATAAATCAGTATTGTTCATACATACTGAGTGAAACATTAGTCGGTCGCTGTCATATCGGTAACCACTCATGCTAACAGGATCACCACAATATCCACAGGGCAACATCAATGTACACAAACCAACTTACTTGTTGTCGGAGGTTTTAAACGATGACGGATATTGCAAATATCCATTGTCGTTAGATACTCGCCATAGACGTCCGCAGCATACTGCTTTAACTCCGCAGTTGGAGTATTGTACACGAACAAATTCCTAGAGTCGCTCACTTCACTTGAAGTGAGCCGGCGAACTGTTGTGTGTGTTTCGTACAGCAAGGCAGTTAGGTCATGGTTGTGCTCTAAAGTAAAAGAGCTAACCACCAACACCGCTTTCCTCCTAGCCACGTTGAAGCGTGGTTGACAGCATGTATCAAGAGAACTGAGCAATTGAAAGTAAGTGAACTGAACTCACTGAACACGCCGTAATTCGCGGCTTTCGCTCCTACGTCGCTTGTACTTGGTACATCTGTACGCCATCTACCACGTAACCTCAGTAGTAGTCACATTCACATTATCATACTTCAAGCGTGCATTGCTTGATTTCTTACTTGAACCGAGCACGTACAAAACACTGCATTCTTTCATATATTTCTGTAAGCAACTTCGAAATTCTTGGAAGCTAGAAAATTCCCGACCCTGGAATAGATCTTTGAATCCCTGGAAATAATCCATCACCTAAAATAAAATGTATAAAGAATTAATCATTTATCAACATAGAACGATTAACTATTAGTCGAACATAAACAAATACTTAGCATGAAAACGCATAAGTGTTATCACAACACCCACCATTATTATTTTCAATCTTCCCGCGAAATAAAGGACAAACCCATTAACGGTGAATTAAAACAAACCTTTCAAAGCACGTCATCATTTTTGTCTCAGAAACTGGTGATCTCCAACTTTTTGAACGATACCACCGAAATATTGCCAGATATTCACGGAACCCTCATAACTTCTCTGTTTTACGACAGATTTTACTTCCTACGAATAATTTTCAGCGCCGGCTTGCATGTTACAACGTAACCATTCAAATTACGCGCGCGACAAATCATTTCTTTTACGAACGTTAATCTTAATGCGTTATTAAATCTTGATCTCGTTTTCTTGTCAAAGCTTGTTCTCGCGTAGTCTATTCAACCTTACTTCCCAATTCTGTACCTTTGTTTGCGTGTATCTTGCATTCACTTGTGGTTGGTCGTTCTGCCATTGCGTAACCGATGCACCTGGTCTTATCCACGTGAACCGTTATTCCCTGGACTTGTAAATTTGGTGGATTCGATATCAAAGTTTATCTTCTATTTAGTTTATATTAATTTCCTCGTACCGTAGCACGTCGCCAACAGGAAACTCGCCAACACGACCGTCCTCTCCTTTGGATCCGAATCAGGTGATCACCGGGCGCCCAATTTATAGACGCTTGTTGCCTACAGGCGCGAATATTCTAGGTCCGGCCTGCCGGCACATGCTGTTAATAGATTAGGCGTTGCTCAACCAAACACTGGACGTTCGGTAATCAAAATGTTTTGCGATATTTACGAGTACAACCCGCTACACGTGCTGGCATTCCGTTCCAGTTTTATGTATGCGTTCATCGCTAGCTTCGATGCGGAATGCATGATCCTCTCACATGAGAAAGCTTGGTTTTGTGGCACTTATGGAGCTATGGATGGAAATTTGCTACCACTTCAAGTTCCATTTCAATAAGAAGACTATCATATTTGACGGCTAACCGCGTATTACAACGTTTACATCTCCTATATCTACAAGAAAGTTATACATTTTTCCTTTTTGCAGCATTTCAATTAGACTTTGGCTGGCGAAATGTCATTCTCAGAAATATTCGTACTTGGCATTCAACATGATGTACAGCCATTGGATTAAATTTGTGGATTCCAAAAGTTCAGCTACATGTGCACCGAATATCGAAAACTCGATGTGTCAGAAAACACCTTGGGCGGATATCTGGATCCAATCAAAGACAACTCAACTAATATTTGTAGGAGGTAAAGGCGAGCTTGTTCCCACTGCAATCCGTCTTCGCAGCCAAACAAAGACAACTTGCCATTGACCGAATCGCGCGTAACCCTCGAGCATTTTGCTTTTGGTAACCTTCAGTTGGTTACTTCGACTGCGAGTACCCCTCTGGCGTTCATATCTACATCCGGCTGTCACAAATAGGGGTCACACTCGATTGCGTTGTTGGAGAAGGATTCTTAGCTCCCGACCAAATCGTAACGTCCCATCGCAGCAAGGCCTGGAAAAACCGAATTGGAGAAAACATCTCAACCAGTGTCCACGCCTGTTTTCTAATTCTCCTCCATTAGCTGTCAACACTTGGACCATCCTTATCCATATGGCCAGCGCAATTTGTTTTTTCTCGCATCTCGACGAATTATATTCACCAGATGTTTGCCTGCTATAAACCCTACTTTCTCGGTACAGGATCGTCTCCGGGAGATCGCGAAGGCTTTCCGATTCTTTCTCCCTCGTGAAAAAAAGTGATGCAAACCGTCGATACCCAACAATTTTGAAGTGACCATCACGACCAGAGTGGAGGCTTGGCCACCGAGGCACCTCGAACCCCAACAGGAGCGGTGGTCTGAACACACGGTGAGTGAAACAACCAACGGCAATTATCCATACGCATACGGACTGCCACTGCCGTTGGGTTTAATTATCGGCAGTTGTCAGTAGGTTTTTCAATTTATCGCCTGTCTACCCTCACCCATTAGATCCCCACCTCAAAGTTTCCCAAGTTTTATGAATTGTTTCCGAGTAAGCTGGTTGCAGTATATGTATTACACTTTTAGTCTATCGTCAATGTGGGAACCTAGGTGTTCACCACTTCATAGTCATACCCGGAAAGAGAAATCCGCGAACCAACTCGTCGAACTGTTCTCCCCTTATATCACACATGAGAGTTGTATATGGTACAATATACTTGAATTCATTATCGAACATTGCTGATTCTGATTTATTCCGGGAATTAAATCGCTAGCTTGATCCCACTGACCTGACCCATAAGGAAGGTCTGAGTATGTAGTATATGTTCATACGAGTAGCTGTTTCAACCTCATTCACGTAAGCTACGAATAAAGTCTGAGTATGCAGTATTTATTCACACTGTTAGCTGCTCCTCCTGAACCACTTTTACCATGAACAACTTGAAGAACAAACACATGTGAAAAGTGATGAAAAACTTGTGGTTGAAACGTTTGGGATACAAGTTAATCATCACCTTCGATTCCATTGAGTGTCATATTGATCGGAATATTTTTCCGCACCGCGATAGATACTTGGTGGTCTAAACATCGTAGTGTGACTGGCTGAGAGGTATTTTTCTCGGTGATCGGCAGGTAGCTTGACTTCATCTGTTTCCGTATATTGTTCCGTATGAATGCCACTGGACCTCAATCCGGTTGGAAAAAATGCTGTAGAGTGAATGGCATTTACTTCTGAAGAGTCTGAATGATAAAGTGGGACGATAACTTTTTCTAACGCCGTTCCATATGCGCCGAAGATGGAAACAACCACATGATAGCATCATTTCCAACCGATTCTAAGAGCAACGGTTTACTGGCCAGTATCTACGTGAAATCTTGCAAACAGGGAGAAATATTATAAATATCGTATAGACAAGGAAGCTGAAAATGCTATCATACATGCTTCACCATCAAATGCGTTAGTGTTCTTGTTGAAATGCAATGCCAACATTGTATGATCGTACATTTCCATTTCGACCACACCTTAAAAACGCCGCAAAATAAAACACCCTCAGGCTGTAGGATGACGTATTTCTCCTGGAAAATTGCAATGATCGCATTTATAAGACTTGAAAAAGTGAGCTAACGTCAGTAACGGGTTATTTTCGCCAAAATAGTGGAAAACCTTTTTATCACCAAGCTAATAATTGTTCGATGTATTACAAATTTTCCATTAACGGTGTTTATTTACAAATAATGTACTGTACGTACTATGCTTGAAATTCCCATTTTAAGGTTTTCAAAAATATTTAGAAAACTAGGATTCGCATTAAAAGGACCGTATTGACATTTGAATGACCTTGAAGGTGAATCCCGCAAAAATGGATAATCGCCCATCCATCATCACCCCTGTTTTGACACCTGTTGTTTGCACTCGCTGTTGGAGTTTTCGGTTAATATGCGGTGTGTTAAAGCTGCTCATGATGAGCCGTTGGCTATCAGCAACGTAACTTAGAAGCTCCACTGACCGGGAGGTCGCTTGCGATTCGGGCTTGCTGTGGGTACTCACCGTCTTATAACTTACAATTGATGATCTGATTCCGCACCACAGGCTCTTTCAGCAGCCATCCGGGTCAGCAATCGCAGCAATGACATTGGCTGAAGTGTCCTCTTATATGTATATGAGTACTACACCTCAATCCCACAAACAAGACCTGCCGGAATGGAAGCAGTTGTATCTAGGAGGAGTCATTCCTGCATCCCAAACCGGGCTCTTGAGCCACGTTTCCTTGGATGTCAACACCATTGGTTGATATTGACCAGCACAATGTTCCAACCCCCCCGCTTGTTCATCACACTCCAACTGGTGGTGCACATCACCGTTCTGGGACATTGGCTTACGGTCACGACCTCAGTCACCCCACAGCTAGGACAACACTGAGGATGATTCCCTTGTACAAAAAATTGTGGGTCTCAATTCACATTCGGCCCTCGGCGAACTATCCGAAGATCATCAATGAACAGGCCTGTTCATCTTCAGCTCTAAATTCTCGCACTTCGTATAAGACCCTCCTTAGACGTTTCTTGTCTACTGGGGGAAAGCTCAAGAAAGATACGGGAAACCTGCTCTTGAAGTCGGCGTGTCCGACGAATGGCTGTTTTGGCGACCTCCACAGATCAAAGCGTTATATTCAGTAGCTAGGGTGGTAAGCTTTAGGATTTCGCAAGCGTGGGCCCGGTCTCAATAAGGCCTGCCCGGTTACGATTGCCCCAAGATCCTCTTCAGCATTAGCTAACATGTTCCTTAGAGCCGACCGGAGTTTGACGGGGCTGGATTTGGTCGCTCTCGCAGGGTATCATCACTGAAGTCGGGAATATTAATCACCAAAACACAGCTCTCCTTCAAATCAAGCCTGAGCACTGAAGCCGTCAGCGGTGGCTTAGCTGCCGCTGCCTCCAAGTGGTTGGCGCGGTTGGGAACGAATGGAAGGCTGGCATCAGAAATTCGAGGTACTTTTCAGTTCGCCTCCCTCTTTACAAGCGGTATCACATTTAATTGAAGGTTGGTTACATTCCCCCTCTGGACTCGTCTGTTTTTCGACCCTCCCACCTGCCTTGCGGCCGGAGTAATTTAGGCAAATGTTGGTTTAGTAGTACCACCAACAGTGGGGCCTCTAGGAACTAGTTTTGCAGCTCTGAATTTGTTGAGGAGTGAGAACCACAGAACCATCCACCAAGAATGTCGCAGTGTAAACATTGATAGCGTTTTCAGGTGTGTTTCCCGGAAATGAGACGCGGCAAGGGCGATTGTGAGTCATTATTTGAAAATGTGACACCAGTCGGCGGAACATAAAAATGACCGAAATTGATGGGAGAGTGTGTGCTGATTCACCCCTACAGACTAATTTGTTATTTTTAAAATCTGGAGTATTTACTCGAGAAAATTCTACAATTGTGTGGTTTGCCGGTAAGATGATTCAAGACAAAACCGGTCGGAAACAGCCCATTGGGTGCGAGAAACGATTCTTCCAATTTCTCGAAAAGTATTGTGAGAACTCTTCCACAAAGTCACACTCCAGATTCGATGAGCTACTCAGCGGCGGTAATTCAAAAGACAACAAACAGCGCAGTGCTCCATATTTTGCCATGACTGAGGAACAAAAATATACAGTCAGTAAACGTCTAATTTGAGGCGCGCTGCACGGAAAAGTGAAGAAGTTCTACGCTAGCGGAAATAGGGCATACTCTTGGTGTTGATTACGTTAAGGTCTGTTGCATCAGTTCCAGAGTGCTGTTCTTTGTTGAAGAGTGGCCATAGGTTTTATTACTTTCCATAAAAATAAACTGTATTATTCATTTTTAGCCTTACACCAGCTACTGTAACCGTTTCCCTTCCTTTTATCCACTCTGAGCCGTGTACATTTCTAACTATCGAAGTAAGATATTTTTTACCATATCTTTTCTTGAGGAGCTCATAATTCTTATCATATCCCGATTCGCATGCAGTCGTTTTGCTCCGGCCTAACCAGTGACCATTTGTTTGACCGAGCCAATTCCGTTTTATCATCCCTCATTACTGATCGGTGCCCATATAAATCACGGCGAATACGGCTGGACCATGAATGCTTTCGCGTAGGGATTGAGTGAATGTTCTCCATGTCTCTGAAGGTTTTGCACGTAGTTCATTAGATTAGTTATGTGAGGTGAGTCTTGGAACAATTCGCCTGACAGTCGCAGACTTGATCCATAGACTAGTTCTGCCGGAGTGACTCCAAGATCTGCTTTAATGGTTGATCTGATACTTAACAGAGTAAGTGTAAGGCACTCCGTCCATTTGTGCTTTGCAGATTGGGCGATTAATCACGCTTTTAGATGTCGGTGGAAACGTTCCACTAGTCCATTTGAAGAGGGGTGATATGCGGTTGATTTGATGTGTTCGCAGCCAAACATACACGTCATATCACGGAATAGCTGGCAACGGAACTGCGCGCCTCTATCGGTAGTAACAACTGAAGGTGCACCAAAGTTAGCAACCCAGTCTTGACAACTGTAATACTAGTAGTCTCTGATATGGGAATAGCCATCAGCCAACGAGTGAAACGATCAACACAAGTGAGTAGAAAAGTCTTTCCATCGGAAGCAGGTAGAGAGCCAACGATATCCAAATGAGTGTGAGAGAAACGAGAATTGGTTGTGGGGAAATGGCGAGGTGTGGAAACAACATAATGATGGATCTTGCCACGTTGGCAATGCAAACAGGATTTTGCCCAAATGCGTACATCCTGGTTCATACTAGGCCACACGTAAAGTTGATACATGAATTTGAGAGTGGCGCGTTTTCAGGAGTGTGAAAGCAAGTGTAGAAAGTCGAACAGGGGTCTACGACAAGCTATTGGAACAAACGGTTGCGGATTGGGAGTAGATACGTCGTACAGGATAGTAGAATGAGAGTGAGGAAGGAGCACCTTGAACAACCGGAGAGATGAAAATGTCTCTGGATAAGATAGATCCTCGTCGTTCAGTTGTGCTTCTGCCAGGTTCTCCAGGCTTATCTCTGATCAAGTTGAAACCGTATCAACATTTATTCTGTAAAGGGCGTCGGCGATGACGTTGGCAGATCCTGGAATGTGATGGATATCCGTTGTGACTTGTACGATGAAATCAAGATGACGGATTCCACGGAGGATGTTTTTTCGGTAGACAAATTGTTTGTAGTCGGTCAGAACGGTGAAAACTCGGCCTTCTAACAAGTGCCGGAAATGCCGAATCGACAGGTATATCGCGAGTAATTCTCTGCCAAGCGTACTAAAATTAGCTTGTGCAGGGGATAGCTTTTGAGAGGAAAACGAAAGCGGTTGCAATTCCTCGTTGACGAGCTGTTGGAGAACTCCTCCCACTACGTTTGCTGAAGCATCGGTTGAGAGAAACAATCGAATGTTAGGGTCGATATTAAAATCAGACAAGACAATGGTTTCGCTTAGTGCATTGTTGCCAGTGTTAGACGCATGCAGTGCTTGGGTATTCAAAATAACGCCTTTTCTTGATCAACGTAGGAGGTCAGTCAACGGTTGTAGAATATGTGAACAGTGTGGTATGAAACAACTATAATAGTTGATCATACCAATGGAACGTTGGAGTTTTTCAATTGAATCAGGAAGAGGGAAATCTTGTAACCATTTGATTTTTGTGTCAAGCGATCGGATGCCCTTGGAATCGGTTGTATGCCCTAGAAATTCCAATGTATTAACACCGAGGACACGCTTCGAGAGATTAATAGTGAGTGCAAATTGGACGAAACGTTCGAATAATGAGCGGAGGTGTTGTTCATATTCACAGTGGTCTCGACTACCAATCAACATATCATCCAGATAAGCATAAACAGAACCTTGTGCAATGGGGTTTATCAGCAACTGTTTGACGGCCGGATAATACCTAGCTGCAAAATGTAATTCATTCGGCCTCAGCAGCCTACAGCTTTGCTGGTGGAAGTCGACGCGGTCCAGCGGTGGTAGGACGGCCTGTGGTGTTGATGTGGTAAACTACTTTGTGTTTAAATTCTTGGGGGGTGTACGAAGGAGTTGTAAGCTTTGAAAAACTTTGGAGCAACGCAGAAAATCGTGGTGCAGCCTCGGATATGAGGTAACGCAGACCCATGGAATAAATCTTGGCCTCTGTGCCGTGCACCGTTAACAACGTTGTGTGATTCAGAAGATTATTTTGTTGCGCATCAACGCTAAATCAGAAAACCGACAGAAAACCAGCACCGGTTATCACATTCTGGACTTCTGCAATGACGAGAATCCAACGAAATTGGTGTCGCAATCCTAGAGACAGCGTAAGTGAGCGCGTGCCATACGTTGTTATTTGACGTCCATTAGCAGCTTGCAGGGCAGGCAGATTAAGTGGGGAAATTTCTCCGCTCGCCGTGGAGTCACACTTACTTCGGCTCCGGTATCGATGAGAAATCTGATACCAGTTGACTTATCTGATACGAAAAATTAGCGACACGTTGGAATTAAGCCAGCGACAGTCGTCGCCATTACTCACCGGCTAGTGCGTTCGCCGAAGGGGTGGATTTGAAAGAGTATGGCTGGTTACACTTCCTTGCACGCTGATCAAAGTTCTTGTGGTACCAACAAAATGACGTATTCCTGTTCGGTGTATGTGAACGCGAGCGATTGAGTGGACGCACACCAGATGATGACCGACTCCGACGAGAAATATGGTTCATCATCTGCTGCATCTGTATTGTGAGTGCAGCTATTTGTACGGCAATTGTGTCATTTGGTTGCTGAGGTGGGGTGGGAAAAATGACTGGAGCCAGTTGGGAAAATGGGTTAGCTTCCAGCGTCTTATCCTCAGCGTCAGATGATGGGGACGGTGGACTTAAACGGTGCCAGTATTTCGCGGGTAGACGGAGGTGGGCGTTTCAACCAGAGTTGTCGAAAAGTAGAATCGCCCATTTTTCGGGGTCCAAGCAAGTGTTTCATGTGTCGGAGTAGTTGCGACGGTTTACGATCCTCCAGTTCAATATTTGAAAACAGTCGGTTTAACCTCTTCTGCTCCGACATTCCAATTCCATTTACCAAGGCGTATTTTAAGGTGTCGTATGGGCATTCAGAAGGTATTTCATTAATAGGATCACAAACTTCCTCAGCAATCTCAGTTTGCATAGACTGAACTACGTATGGATACATCATAGGTT
>JTDE01006968.1:2361-17439 GCA_014338405.1 Paragonimus skrjabini miyazakii | reverse complement strand
GGGATAGATCTTGTACACAGTTATGTCCAAACTTGCAGCTGGACAACCAAATTATAGCCAACATATGATAACACCATACACATTCCCGTTCGTAATAACCAAACCTTCTTAGTACATTCTTACTCCATACTTATTGATTACCAGTTATGTTTAGTTACCAACCACTATACAATAGCTGTGCACCTTAAAACTGTTTGGAAAGTATATATGTAACTTAACCTGTTCGCCTTATATGTTTGCATATAAATCTGTGGCTCATCCTATCCTAACAGACCACCTGACAATCTTCCCGTGTTGCTAAACATTTCTTCCATTCTGCATAACGACCGTATATACTAAATCGACATCAAAATTCGGCTGTAGTCATATCCTAGGAAAAGCTGTGAATCGATCTTTTTTCGCGTTATACGATAACAATTTTTTGTTAGAGATGTATATTTTATTCACTAACGCAAAATTATAAATTTTATATGAAAGGTTTGGCCAGAGGATATCAGATTCAATTATTCGTCATACTTCACATGAACATCTTACGTTCTCCTGTTTATCACGTAGTTTTCCCTTTCATTCTCGAATCCACGATAAATTCTAACGCAGGAAAACATTCCATAACGTCCGGACCATTAAAATTCCGTACTGATTGGATAATTCGCGGGGTTTGTGAAATTCCGTCGATTTTGAGGAAATACTAAAGTCCAGTTCAGACGATCGTCCATTTCTCCGCAAATATTCGTACCCTCCTATCTTCCTTCATCTTGCCAAATGTTTCAACAGATTTTTTCGGAATCGTCTAAATCAATTAATGGCGAAATTCTCCGACTGTTCATTTTCGCCATTTCGAAAATGCTCTCTTCTGGCATGACCTTGGACATAAAGTCAATGTTAACCTTGTGAAGCGATAATTGATCTAACTACTCAACATATTTTATCGAACGTTAAAAGGTTTGAGAACTATCGTTTTAGAAGAAAGTGAGCCAAATGCCACTTCATAAACTAGAATTTTCCTCTATCATTATATCCGTTTTTTACTTTATTTCCATAATTGATGTATTGTACTATTACCAATTTTGAGTACGTTATGCGTTCCACGTTGCAATGTGTATAATGCTTACGCTTACCTGGGCGTGTTTCTCACATATGCGTTGAGAAATATACCGTTACTATTATTATCATTACATCAGAGGATCTTAGATGGATCCTCAACCAGTACAATATCAGAGTGACATTCGAAGCCGCAAACACATTAAGGAATAAGTTGGTTCACTTAAAGGATGAACGAACAGTTCTGGAGAGATCAGGCTGTGTTTATCGAATTAGTTGTTAGGATTTTTGGCCACATATATTGGACAGACCGCCCGGCAGCCGGAAGTGCGTACCACAGAACACGTAAGATGTAGTAAGAAATCTCCTACCCACCCTCAGCGACATTGGAAATTAGAACACGATTCAGCCATTGCAGCACACGCAATCCTCAACCAACATCAAGTTGACTTCGATCATCCGACTGTGCTTAGGTGTGGTTTCCGTAACCACAAAGGGCGGTTATTGACAGAAGCATTGCTGATCGATAATGCACCACAGGCGGTGAATCGATCAAGTGGTCTGGAACTGTAAGTTGCTTGGCGCGATTTATTTGGTGAATAATAATGACACTACGTAGGATACGTTTGCGACTTGTCTGTCACCCATCCCTATCCCAGACAGTTTATACGCACGCAGATTTAAACGCATACAGACCTACACACACATAAACTTCCTGTGATTATTCGGATCTCGGGATATTCATGTGGTGACTTCTGGTGAACCGTGAACCCTTACATTCTACTGGTAGCTTGTCCACACACCGCCGGTGAAACACACAAACATGTGTCAGTTGATGACTGCCTAATCTGAAGCCTGTACATTGCAAATTTTCTGATTAAAATCGATTGATAAAGGCTTTTTGAGAGGATCGAAACGTAGCGAAACCGACAACTCTTTTGGCTTTTACCTCATTGTGGCCTGACCAAGAAATTACTTAATAATGAACATTAGCATAACGCACAATAAGTTTTTCCATATCCATTCGGTTTATGGTTTGGAACTACTATCCTTTGGGATAAGTTTAAAGTGGGAGTGCCGGCGTGTGTCTGACTACTAGTTGTTCTGGGCCTTACCTTGTCTGATCTGGGTGACGCGTAGACAGGTTGAGATCTAGACGTCCCATTTGGTTCAATATGGGCACAGTCAATTTCATGCTGTTGGTTGCTGGTTCACTCCTCGACAGATGCCGCCATTTCGTAAGGGAGGTTGTTGGAACTGTCAAGATGCCCTGTTAGATTACTCAAGCCAGCGAGCAAGTTATCCTCTGTTACATCCTTGGTGTTTCGATGTGGAACATTGGCATCATCAGGTATGATGCAGCAGGGGGAAGTTACACACTCAGCAAGGCCCGATTCATTATCCTTAGACATCATCGCACTTGTTTGAATGCGTCCTGGGTCAAACGCATGGAGGCGACAGTGTTGCGCATTAAGCGATTTTGACATTCCCTTTCCAAGTGGCGTTGTATCCCGCATAATTCTCATCGTTTCGAAGGCGGTTTTGGACTTGATAAGGTCCCGACGTTTGATGAACTGTCTCGCAGTTGCTTCTTTCTGGAATTTGAACAAGAGCGGGCAGCAAATATTTCGAGTTTTCTTACGAAGACGAATGCAGGTATATGATGTTGGGTCTATGTTAGTAGTCCTCGAGAGTGGCTTTTTAATGCCATCCGGGTGAAGCATATCTGACAAATTGAATTTGGTGGCATTATATGAGCAACGCATCTGTTTCATGATTTCTGATGTCAACGTGTTGAGAAACATGGTTGCGCTCTCTATATTATCCATCTTGGGACTTTCAGGTACTCTGAAGTTGTAAGATAGGGAAATAAGGTTATCCTTCAGAGAATCAAATACAGCATGGCTTGTTTTTAGTTGGGCAAGCTCAGCTCTCAGCTTAGATACCTCACCGAGTGGCTCCGCCAATACATTGTCTAGGGGGATACAACAGTTCTTAGTTAGAGAGGTGCTGACGGGAACCACCAATTTATCTTCACCCTCTTTAAAGCAGCATCTTTGGAAGGGCTTTTGTAGGTTCTGGGCCTAAACCATTTGGTTTTAGGTCGTTCAATATCAACTTTAGGGCTAGAACGAGTGGTTCTGACACCAGTCGATTTTGTTTGACGACCGGTTTTGGTAATCATAATTCGTCACATAACTATCTCCCACCGTATCCGTCTTTAGTTCTTTGGAACCACTTCATGATGAGATGTTTCACGTTTCCTTTAGTTTCTTTGTGATTGTTTCGAGCAAATAAAACGGCGTCTTTTGAGGGATTAGAATAGATAATTTATCGCTCAAAATTGCTTTGGAAATGTTAGTGTCCATTAAGCAACACGTTCCGTTCGTCTCAAGCCAGTTTACCTTTATCGTCGGTGACTTAGCAAACACATAGTTATCTCTCTTTCCTGTACATCCATCAGCTACGCGCCTCCGGTGGACGACTGCAAGTGTGTAAATCTACGAAAGAAACAGTAATCAAAATCATCACGACGGCCTTCAAATATCACAAAAGCTGGAAATAAACGGGGAGCTCAATGGTTGCTGACATTCAAAGGAATATAGGAGGTCAATAATGCGCTTCTATCTTGTTGAACAAACTGTGGTTGACAATATTCAAGGAAACCAAAGTATTACAAACTATCAGGTACGTGGTCTACGAAATCTTTATAGACGTCTCCGTTATCCAGATCATTGTTTGTTTTTGGACGAATCTCTAAGCTCCGCATTTGTTAGTGGCATTCGCAGTGGTTAGAGGAGACGGTTGGTTGTAATTGTGGCGGTTGGATGCTGTTGATACAGGCCATAACACTGCTCATCATGACTTCGTGATTCACGAGCTTGTCTAACGTCTTGTGCAACAGGACCTTCAGCTCCTTGTTGTCGCTTCGGAGTTCGATATCTGCTTCTCACATAGTTGTCGTTCGCTGCAGCAGCTTAGCTTCACAAAAAGTGAAAGTGGCGGCCCGGAAGCAACTACCGGTACAACTCTGGGAAGTGAAACATTTCTGAGATACGCAAAACATACCTCACCTGAAGCACATCGGGAACGAGCGGCTTCAATAACATGATAAGGAGCCTCAGACCACTTGAAAGGAAACTCTTTTGCTGCGTCATGATTACCTTAGGCTGTTACCTTAGTATTCACTTCAACAACTGAATGATGCGTTGCTCACAGGACCCATATGAATAGCTCTAATCGCGCATTGCCTCAACAGATGAGATTGGACACATGTCCCCAGCTACTTGATCACCTTTACTCTTTTCAATTTAGAGTAAACATAAAAGTGAGGCCTGCCAGGTTTTGCTATTGAAATAGCTTCATTCCTCAAGGTGGCAGGGATAATACCCAAGGAAACATCAACATTGTTGATGCCAAGTCTTGGAAGTTCCAGGCATATTCTACGATATATAGTTCTACGACAATATAAATTTCGCGCAAAACTCATGGTACATCAAGAGTGCATTAATCAGAAAGCTTCATGGAGCATAAAGACCAACAAATCAAAAATAAACAAGTGCCTAACATAACCAGACCATCGTAGATGAACATTACAGACTCCAGTTCAGTCTTTAGCATGTCTTTGTTGGATAATAAAAGCGCATTATATCACGCTTTCATTCCAAGTGACAACACAAGTTAGTAATTATAATTATCCGTTAAACATCAGAAAACAGTGACGTGATGAGCAACCACACCGGAGGCATAAGTAACTTGTGGTGGAAATCAGCAAGCGCGCAGGGGTTGAATTTGAATTGTGTAACTGTGTGCTACTGTGTTGTCAGCGCTGTTTTAATCTTCGTTTGTGTAAGTCGTGTGCATGGCATACTGGGCCTTTAGCTGATACTTGTTTGTGTTGCTTCCTTTCACAGGACTTGCCGGAGCCCCTACTTCGCAAGAACGCCGTCCCCCCGTATCTTCACGTTGCCCAAAAGGTGGTCCGGAAACGTAACGGACAATCAAAATTTAAACATATGGTTTGCATGTGACGTATGTGACGATCAAATCATCCAGTGCTGTCGAACTAGCCTGGGTAAACAGAATTTACACTAAATGACAAGGACCTGTTCAGGACTCAGATATATCCATTGCAGTGAAAAATCCCATTCTTAGGTTATTTGTGGTCATTGTTCAACGACAAAATTAATTCCACAAAAATGTGCCATTCACCGAACTTTCTAACTTTTGTTTTTCTGCAGTGAAGTAGAGAGAACAGATCGACGGTTAACCTACTCTCGGCCAGCTTAGCCCGAGTCGGCTACGTGAGTACTGGGAGGTAACATGGGCAGGTAGAGTACTAGTGGAGCAACTGTAACGTCGCAGGGAATTGAGGATTTTAGGACCGTCGAAGATGACTTCACCACAGACCATGGAGACAAAATGTTATTCGGTCTAATGGCGGAGGACAGAAAAAGAAACGGAGGTCCATGATATAATGTAAGGCAAAATATCGTTCGCGCGGCCTTCATAAGAGCTGCGACACGATGAACCTAGGGTTTCGCAGCGATCTGTCACAAAATGTGGTACCAGCAGTAGATGTCATCGGTACCGTAACGACGCGCTGATTGATACTTTTCTTGTCATCCATAATTTTGCTATCAAACCCTTGAAGCACAGCGATATTACTATGCTCATTTGGGTACGTATCAATAAAAAATTTGTGCTTCTGAGATGAAGACTCCTTGACAACTTCTGTGGCTCGGACATCCCGACATACATTTGCGCAAAACTGGGCTAAGCGTCTTTGGGTTAATGTCCACCGGAATGTTTCTGTAAAGTGTATATCAGCTATCAGTTAAGATGATGATATAGCGTCTTCAACTGCATGTGGGAAATGGCGAACCTCAGTGCATGTAATTGAGCTTTATCGCCGAAGGCGTTGTATCGCGTGTCGATTTGCTGAAGCATTGTGAGACGAAAACAGTTTGTTTTCATGCTTCAAGAACTACTTCCTAAAACATCACACCTGTGACTGTGTCAGCCGTTTCTATGGCTGTAATGAATAGTGCATCGGTTCATTAAAGTTCATTGATAGTGCAATGTTGAGGGCCCTATTGGTTGCGATATCAAGTCTAAGATATACTCACTGTTTCAAAATTAGTCAGTCGGAAGTTGCCCAAACTTCGCGCTGTTAAAAATAACAGACAGTAGTCGTTCACAAGGTCTTTAAGGCGGACCAGTTTGAGAATCGCGTCTGGCAGCAAGGAAGATTTGCTACCTTTGAACTTAGAATCGAGTGGTTTAATTCAATGTGCAGCAAAAGCCAGGCTGTTCGACTAAGCTCGACCTAGTTAGGATTTGGATATGTTGACAATGTGGCCATATCAAGGTATACCTGGAGGTGGCTTCTAAAGATGGAGACCATGCTCTGCCAGAACTAACCGTCGTCTGTGTATGTAGACGACAAAGTCCAATCCTTGAATGACTATTTACAGGACGTTAGAAGGTCTGCGTGGAAGTGTTGGAACCGAAATGCATCCGCAAATTGTCAAGGGAACTAAACGGAATGGTAACAACCAGCTTAGATATCTCCACCTGTAAAACCAGCCTTTGGTAGCAGATCGTTCTCGGTACGCACCGTTTTGTCCGCGTAACTAGTAGCTCGTGGGTGCATACGCAGTACGGGAATCCCGCGTGGAACGATGTAACAGGTTTCCCCATGAGAGTTTCTGTGAGAGCGCCGGTCGCATTCCGTTTTCTTTTTCATTGTGTGCAAAAGAGATGCTCGCAGGCTGTTAAAAGGGGGCATTATGTTCATGTCCAGCATGTACTGGAACTCTGTCTGAGTAACGCGCAATCTATCCGGCGTCATTTTTGTGGTCCTTGGGTAACAGACGGACTCTACGCGTTAATTTGTTGAACCGCAACCCTAACGACGGCAAGTAACCTATACTGTTCTCTGCCGTGTATCAGTGCATGGTCAACAGAAAACTGCTGACAGTGAAACGGACAAACTGACTGAATTCGGGTGACTTGGGCCTCCAACCATGAACCCGTGAACAAATTGTTGCAATCGTTGACTTGTTCCGCGGGCGGGACAAATCCGTAAATTCTCACAAAATATCTGTAAATTTGTGATCGCCTGCTGGTTGAGTAGGTACTAGGCAAAGGGCTGGAGACAAGGAAAAGATGCATATAATGGTGTTATTCGTTAGATGCCTCAGGAGTTTGTGGTGTCCTCAGTCGGCAACTAGTCCGAAATGTTTCAGGGCTTCGATGCTCGAGATGTAATCTGTAATGATAAAAGCCAACAGAACGAACGTCGCAGACCTGAACGGGTGCCACAGCTGTGCACCGAAGCTTCAGTAGCAGTCTGCCTACAAGGAATCGTGACCTAGATTTCCTACCAGGTAATAACTAAAGGCGTCCAAGGAGTGGGGATGAAAGCGACAGATTTTATTTGTTACTGCTTGCGGAATTTTTAAATAAATGCACTGGTTAGTAAGCGCTCGGACTCTGACCATGAATATGTCGTGATATCCACAGCACAGATTCAGTAACCAAACTCGGGAACAACGAAGGTTTTCGGAAACAAAAAGAGATTCGGGGTTCTTTTGAACTTGGATTACTACTGGGAGCATTTTTCATGTTCCCTATCCAGATAGTAAGTTGAGGTTACTTTCTCCATCAAATCGACCAAGCGCGGTTCAAATAAACTGAACAAATTCCGCACTTGGTGTCAGTTTTTGTATTCAGGCAGGATTTTTGGTTAGCCCACTCCGAAAGGAAGCAATAGACCACTGTTCTGTTCTTAATATAGGGGGCACTTGGAGAGCAAATCTGAGAGAAAAGCTAATACAACCGCACACCAACAGCCAGAGAAGACAAATGTCCGGGAAATAAACGTCGGAATAGTTGGGCGTTAATTCTAATGGTAATGGCTGAAGAATTGTTATCTTACGGGGTGCAGCCTACTGCAGTGGAGATGAAGTGATTCTAGTATATGATAACGATCAAAGTTGCACTAACTTAGTGCGCTGGTGCACTGGTTAGAGGACAGAAGTAAGTCAGTAACCCCAGAGAACTAGATGCTGAATGAAAGCACGAATGGATGAAAAACCGCATGTGTACTGTACAATTATTTTCACTGGCATGGTGGAGCGCTAGACGACATAGACAAACAAGGTTACCAATGGAATCCAGGAATCGAGTGCGCGAACGAACCGGAACTGTGTACCGCGCTAACGGCACGCCTAATCCAACAAACATTTGAACAAACAAATGCGGTCGAACAAATCAGGCGGACGGCGGGCAATCGCTCTTATTATCCTATGTGCAATTTAAGCTAGTATTCTGAAAGTATTTTGTATTTATTACTGCAGACAGACCGAGGTTAGTTATATACAACTGAATGGCCTCACATCAGAAGGGTAGTACGAACGTAAGTCTTTGGCCTGTTTAAGGGTATGTGTGGTGGGCCACCGCTGGCCTGTTTTGCTCCCTACCGAACCACCTGATGTGGGATCAGCTTGCGACTGGTACTACAGTTTATAAACGCCGCAGATGGAGGAGTTCTAACAGCAATAGCTTTAAGGCAGATCTTGCTTGACAATACTCTCTTACGATGTCAAAACCACTGAGGGAGCCATGCAAAAGTTTACGCGTTGAGGTCCAAGGGTTAAGAAGGACATAGGCTCCAAAACTTAATTGGCCCCAGAGATGGCTGAGCCAACGAGCACATTAAACAACATAGATGAGTTTGAGCACAGTGCAAAACACCATATTCAAGTGTTAATACAAATCTAATCGTCGAGATAAGTTACTGAATAGCCTCAGTAAACACAAGTCTACCTCACTAGGCTATCGATGAAAACAAACTAAAGGAATGAAACAGTATAGTTATGAGGTTACAGCAAGTTACAGTAAACAAAACGCGCGATTCGAAAAGAGCAAGTGTAACAGCAACGATGTCAATCAAACTGCGCGCCTAACAACTTGTGCCTTTTCTCCTTTCTCTTCCAGGGTTCGCGGCTGCTACGTACCTGGACCAAGCGGAAGAAGCAACAGTGGAGGAGAACAATGATTATTTGTAAAACGCTTGTTTTATCGACTTGTACACACCTCTTTTTACCGTCACGTTGTCGTGTTTCTGTTCTGCATGTATTGCTGAATAAACGCTTCCTACGAACTAGTGTGCTCTATTGGGCGGCTGTGAATACGGCTTCCGAATCAGCAGTTCTGTGACTAACTGTCGTACTATCCATTTCAGCACGTGGACCTTCCGTCCCTTGCACGAGGAATTACTATTGATCACGTGAGTCTTCACACCTGCGGTATATTACATATTGGCGACCCTGCCGGGATGGTTTCCGTCAGCTTGTGTCGACGTGACCAACTGATGTTTAAACCAATTCTATCACCTGATTACTACAAGTCGGTTTGATCGGACATTTCCGAGTCTGCACGTTGCAATCACACACGCGGTACACGTACGCCTACACACAAAGCAACCTGTGCGCATGCACCCAATGTTCTGTGATAGCACTGGCCGGTTCACGTAGGCCTTGGAACACTGGGGACAGGGTTCATTCGAAGGGGGTGCATTGTAACGCATCGTGCTGCCGTGTTGTTGGCGCCACTTTTGTTTTCGATTGTGTAAGTCGTGTGCATGTCTTACTGGGCCTTTGGCTCACGTTTGTTTCTATTGTCTCCTTTTGCAGGACTGTCGTTGGAACCCTGACTTCAGAAGAACGCTGTCTCCCGGTGTCTCCACGTTGCTCAAAGTTGGTTTACGATTGTATCTGGTACACGAAGCCAGAACGTCTGGCTTGCCTGTTACACAAGTATACTTGCGTGCATATTTAATTTAAATTTTCTCATATAATTGTTATTCTTGACACTTTTAATTCCGTATAATCTGCCTACATTTTGTCCACGTGCAAGCCCGTCCAATGCGTTTCCATATTACTAACTGCGGTGACCAGAGCCGGTTGCCAAACAAGATCGATGGGTGTCAAAACCATTTGTTCTAGCTCTAAAGTTGATATGGATCGGTCTGAAGGCAAATGCTCTGGGCCTAAAACTTACACGGGCCCTATCAAAGATGTTGCTTTAACGAGGGTGAAGATAAACTGATGGTTCCCGCCAGTACCCCTCAAACTAACAACAGTTCTGTTCTCCTAGACAATGTATTGGCGAAGCTATTCGGTAAGGTATCTAAGCTGGAAGCTGAGCTTGACCAACTAAAAACAGGCCATGCTGTATTTCATTTTCTAAAGGAGAATCTTGTCTCCCTGTCCTACATCTTCAAATTACCGGAAAGTCCCAAGGTGGACAACATAGAGAGCGCAAGCATGTTTCTCAACACGTTGACAACAGAAACCATGAAACAAATGCGTTGCCCATAAAGTGCCATCGTATTCAGAGTGCCAGATAAGCTTCACTTGGATGGCACTAAAAGCTACTTTGGGGGATTACTGACATAGACCCCACATTATACACCTAAATACGTCTTCGTAAAAAGTCTGAAAATATTTGCTGCCCGCTTTCGTTCAACTTTCCGAGCGGGACGATTACGAGGCAGTTCATATAACGTCAGGAACTTATCAATTCCTAAACCTTCCTTAAATTGGTAAGAATTATGCGGGATAAATACCGCCTGAAAGAGAATGTCAACATCGCTTATTGAGCAGCATTATCGTCTTCAAGCGTAAGGACCGTGAAACTCAAACAAGGTGCGATGATTGCCCAGGATAATGAATCGTGCCAAGCTGGGTGTGTAGCTTCGTCTTGCTTTATCACACCCGAGGAAACCAATGTTTTTCATCAAAACATCAACGATGTTACAGAAGACAACATACTCGCCGACTTGATTAATTTAACAGTAAATATCGGAAAATACCCATAATATCAAAAGTAGCGATGTGACGAAAAATTGTTCTCGATAATTCTTCCTCAAGTCAATAAAATTACATAGGTTTCATCAAGACGTCATAAGACAGGGCGCAACAAGCAATAATTGACTTCACGAGTGACAATGATGGCTAATATTAGACTACGCACACACTAATTGGTTAGGTCCAGGCCAGACGTTAACTGGATGTTACGTCACACGATCAAGGCCGAATATTTGTGTGTGGTTGGACTCGATGTAATTGATCTGTGGCCACGGAGGTTGTAAGGACTGAACAAACTTATTTTGAGAGCACAGGTTAGGGTTGCGTAATCTAATAGCGATCGATTCGGCGGTCGCCAGAATGCGCTGATGGACTGCTTTTGGTTGTGTGTTCGCAACTCTGTAGACAACCTGAAATGCTTTGTTGATGTCTATGCGATGGTTGGTGTCAGCTAGATGTGCAACAATGGCGCTGGTAATTGATTTACGACAACCGGTTCCAATCCAAGCTGGATGATGTTCCTTGATCCTTTTTGACTTTAGCACCGGACTTGCAGAGACGAATGTCTTGATCGAACTTCTGAATGAAGGCATTGGACGTAATGTTTACGCCAGACTTTACTGGAGTGCCTTTCGTAGATGTCGCATTCGTCCGGATGTGTTATCGCCGAAGCGTCATACAATCACTCAGTTAGATACGGCTCAGTCCATCACACTGGAATTGCGCAGAAATCTTGGTCAACGGCAAGTTGAAATAGACGGTTTAACAGTAGAGGAACGACATAATTTTGATATGTAGGTGAAATTTTTTTATCCAAACAGACGAGAAAGAAGCGGCTAAACCTCGAACGGGGACTCAGCGATGTGAAACCTCAATCACAACTCCCAAGAAACCCGGAAAGCTGCGTCCATAATTTGTCCAAGATCATACTTGACGACACCTTGCTTGAAATATTATCGCTAGGACCTAAGTTTTGTTGCCCACGTCGTAAGGATGATCAGTTGGAGATTGAAGTCCAGTTTAAGAATTTATTTAACCAAACGCTCCATCTCAATCCCTCATCTGATGCCAATCTTGAGCAGTTGAAATATGAGTTGATCGGTAGTTGTTACAAGTATCGCCAATCGACCGTATCTCATAAGAGTCCGATAACCCGTAAACACCTGGATGTCCGGAGAGTTTTACGTACACGTGATGACATCCTACTCACTCGGCCCGACAAAGGCGCCGACATTGTGATTCTAAACAAATTTGATTATACCGAGAAGATGCTATCCATACCTTCAGATACTAGCAAATTCAGGAAGACAGAGCATGATTTTGTTGAAAATCAAATTACTAATTCCTTAAAACGACTAATGCAACAAGGCCATATCACACAAACTCAGTTTGACTAGATGAAACCAACTGGATCCTTCATCCCACGTTTATATGGACTCCCCAAGATTCATAAAAGTGGTTGTCCGTTTAGACCGATACTTGATATGAGCAATTCACCGTATCATAGGACTGCTAAGTGGTTGGCGGATATCCTAGAGCATATACGACGGAAATTATGCCCACATAGTCTCCGTGACACTTTCAAATTTGCGGACTCTTTGAGGGACACTAACGTTAAACACCGGAACATGGGCTTCCTTGATGCCACCTCGCTATTCACGAAGTTTCCGTTGGTGGAAACAATTAACTGTTTGTGTGATCAGATTGAACAACTCGAAAGTATGTTCGGATTGCAAAAATTAGGCCTAAAAGAACTACTTTTGCGGTGCACCCTCAATGTTCGGTTTTCGTTCAACGGTGAGCTGTATCGACAATCGGATGGAGCAGCAATGGGATCCCCTTTAGGCCCATTATTAGCAGACTTTATCATGGGCAAATTAGAATCCCAACTTCATTCGACCATTCAGAGTCTTCACATGTACCACCGATATGTAGACGATATATTCGTCGTTATAAAGTCAGAAGACGAGTTAGCAACCATTCTTCAAATTTTTAATGCAGCACACACCTCACTGCGCTTCACCTCAGAAGAGGAATTGAACAACGAGTTCCACTTCTCAGACGTCAAATTGACCAGACGTTGAGGCGGTACACTGAGTAGATTGGTATATCGTGAACCTACATGGACAGGGCAATATACCAATTTCAATAGTTTTGTGCCTCTTAAACAGAAACGAAATCTAGCCCAATGCCTGGTAACTAGAGCAAGAAAGATTTTTTCGGATGACGCAGTAGAGCGGAAACTGAGAACAGTTCAAAACCTATTGAGGGAAAACGGCTATCCTGAGCAATGCATCATTTCAGATACGAAGGCCAAAATCCCACATGAGGTACTGCCCACAGCTGAAAAGAAAGCCGTGTTTATAAAACTCCCGTTTGAAGGGGATACTGTAGCAGATCAGTTCAACCGATGTATGTACCGATCACTTAAACGTACCTTTCCAGCGGCAACCTTAAGAAGTTGGTTCACAACAACGCCGATGTAAGGATTGAGCCTGAAAGACAAGCTACCCGTCCACGATCAGTCAATGCTCGTGTATTCATTTTCATGCTGCTGTTGTACTGCAGAATACGTCGGTCGTGCGACTAGGCGCTTGTCAAAAAGGATCAAGGAACATCATCCAGCTTGGATTGGAACCGGCTGTCGTAAATCAATTACCAGCGCCATTGTTGCACATCTAGCTGACACCAACCATCGCATAGACATCAACAAAGCATTTCAGGTTGTCTACAGAGTTGCGAACACACAACCAAAAGCAGTCCATCAGCGCATTCTGGCGACCGCCGAATCGATCGCTATTAGATTACGCAACCCTAACCTGTGCTCTCAAAATAAGTTTGTTCAGTCCTTACAACCTCCGTGGCCACAGATCAATTACATCGAGTCCAACCACACACAAATATTCGGCCTTGATCGTGTGACGTAACATCCAGTTAACGTCTGGCCTGGACCTAACCAATTAGTGTGTGCGTAGTCTAATATTAGCCATCATTGTCACTCGTGAAGTCAATTATTGCTTGTTGCGCCCTGTCTTATGACGTCTTGATGAAACCTATGTAATTTTATTGACTTGAGGAAGAATTATCGAGAACAATTGTTCGTCATATCGTCACTTTAAACGGTATACCTTGACAGCCTCAATGACCTGTATTGACTGGCGATCGTGTGGCCTCTCTAAGGAGCATGGCTGCAACCGTGCTCTCCCGCTTGTCTGTTCTGCAAGCATGATCCTATATGCGCCTGCTACAGGAGGCCTGGTACGAACTCAATGCCAGTTTCTCCAGTCATGCAACTGATTGCCCACATCGATTGCCTGCTCCTTTCCTAACGACTCATCTATTATTCCATTATTCAAGGTCGTTTAACCAAACCGTTTCCGAGCGTACTCTAACGCACTCGAAGGTTTCACGCACCTTTCGCCTGGCGCGATATTGAGTGCCGCAGAGTGGGCTGTGGCCCATCTCGCGCTTCTTTCTTCTTCCATTGGGTTGCTGCCTTTGGTCCCAGGCTAGGCTGGAGCTAACTACTTATTGGATGAGATCAGATGTTTAGATGTTACTAAGTCCGTTTTCAAAGATATCGTCTTTAGGCAAAAAGAGTTTGAAAATAAACACGACGTTCGTTAAAGTCAGGAAGGTTTCTAAGCTCCGTTCGAATTGATGTATATTCTTACTGGCTCTAATTGCATGTGGGAGTTTGTTCCAAATGTAGACATATTTCGCTAGGATAAAATTTGAACGCAGTTCTTTACGGGATTTAAGAGCTGTCAAAGTGAACTCTTTGTTCCTGATGTTGTATTTCGAACTATGCTGAAGGCGAATCACGAGTTTGACAGTAAAGTTATTGCCATAAACTAGATTGTACATGGGTGCATGTTTCAGCTTGAGACGCCGTAGCCAAGGCGAATCCAGTGAATGCATCTGGCAACGTTCTCTGTAGTTCAGAGAACACGGATGACCCACTAAAACTTTAGTGAATGCACGTTGGAGTCTTTCCAGAGCTAGCCTATCAGACTTGCGTACGTGACTATATATGAACGTGCAGCACTCAAGTTGGGGTCGAATGCACAGCGTATGAAGGTGTAGTCGAGCTGCAGGAAGTGAGAATGAGTGTTTAATGTATCCAATCATCCGTCCAGTTTTAGCAACTAGGAAGGAT
>JTDE01006966.1:0-12935 GCA_014338405.1 Paragonimus skrjabini miyazakii | reverse complement strand
TGAGTCTTATACTCCTCTTAACAACCAGTCTTCGACAGCTCAGCAATCCGCACTTTTTTTAATTACGAGCGCAGTGGATGCTATTCTCCATTTGAAGTCGTGCAACGGGATTGTACATTACAATGAATACTTCAAAGTGAAATTGCCCCGTAGATTTTTCCAAAGCGATGTTCTGTCGTTTGATCTGTTTGTTACCACCGTTGTTTAAGTTGCAGACAGACCTAAACTTTGAGCCACAAGAGTATATGAGTCTTTTGCGCATCCGTATGAAATTGGTTCGTTGTCTTCAAGACAGTACTCATCGCATTATTGATGGAGACTGTGCAATTTCATCTTTATTCACATTGAACCACAAGCTGTTAGCCTTTGACCTTTTTGGGATTGATGATTAACTTGGAACTAAGGTCGACCAAGTGGGATTCGTACCAGGTTTAAAATTCCCCAAACTCGATTGAATAACGACACAGAATGATAATTATTCATGGACTGAGACCTTGCAATGATTTGCTTATGTACTGATCAGGATAAGTGAAAACACATGGTATGAAGCACATACTGCGTCGATTGACCTCTAGTTATCATCAACTACGTTTAACTGTCGATGTCACTGTGAACCTTTTTATACCCTTAAACATTTGTGTGAATGAGTATGAATTCTGAAAGGTATCCAGTGTTTGATTTCCGTTTTGTTGTACTGTCGCTTTGCATTATCGCTCGGTAGCATGTTGATTCCATGTGTACTCATTAGATTCATCGTTGTGTATCGTTTAACCTGTCGTTTCGATTCGCTTGATTTCAAAACATTTTGTAGGACTGTACAGTCTGTTGTCAAACACGTTTGAGTAGTCGTATTTTTGCCTACACCTTTATGAGATAACCGCTTTGTTTATATTGGTTGATAAAAATAAATCATTTTGATTTATTTGGTGACTCGTGTAATTATTTTATTAATTCATGTATTCAGACAGGCAAGTTTGATTAGTTGAGGTTGGTTGACTATCTATGAAAAACTATTGGAATTTTTTCTGCTTTTAGAACTTTCTACTATACTTTTACTGTGTAGAAATAATTTCCCGTTAAAACAACTTTTTCTCTTTCAAGAATTACTCATTGTCATTGATTTAAGCACTGTTTGTTTGTTTACTAAACAGAAAAGTTATTTCTTATCGTTTTTTGTTATTGAAAACATTGACTATCGAAGCATTAGTTAATTCCTCATGTCATGGTGGTTATAAGTTTTTTTTTTGAGCACATAGTTCATCACGTGAATAAAACGCAAAGTTATGACTGACAGTTAGCTTTTATAACTTTTTTAAAATAAAAAAACGACCTGTATCTTTGTTTGAAGGCATGCATATCATTTTCACTCTTACTAGTTATCGCAACACTAAATGGTAGTTTCTGCCAATCACTTTTCGTTTCAAATTTTGACTGTTGACTGATGGACTATGTTACAAATTATTTTAGCTTCGCTTATCACTAGCTTTTCAACGTTATTTGTACACATACCATTCCATGTTTCTTTTCGTTGTAACGTTGCCGTTATCGCGCTTTTATTTGAGAATAGCATTCGGTTGATTAGACCACCACAAAGCAAACTATTCGTGTGATATCAAGTCAACAAACTGTTTGCATTCGAAAAGTTCCCACTCTACTACAGCGGAAAATATGTTTATACAAAAGTTACTCGTTATTCTAACATAAGAACATATTAGAAACATGAATCAAAAATAATCCACGATAAATTGATAACTAAGCATGATAGAGAATGACTGGACTGATGTGTCGTACGTGCAATCCAACAGTTTACGTTCGTACGATTGGGACTTGTACAGTTAATCGAAACTGTACGGGACACACGACCATGTTTGGCGGTGCGTTTGACTGATTTTACCAAGGTTCTTAGAACGATATCTTATAAAAGTTTTGATAACGAGCTATATTTTATGCAAGGACGTATCAGAGAGTTGAGGCGAGCGGCGGCCCGAGCCACAGTACCTTTCGGTCAGGCTTATGGCTATTATGATGATGATGATGAGAGAGTTGAGATCCAACTTCACACCGAAACGTTCAAGAAGAACACGGATGAGGGTAACCGAAGGCCACTGGCCGTCATGTTAACTTTGTGAATAAAACCATTAAAACAAACGTAATTCATCGAGCAGTCGCATTTACGAATATTTCATTCACTTATGCAAATCAAACCACAGATTACAACGTGACTTGGTAGACCATAAACGAAGTATTTAAGTATCCTCTCATTATTCCGAAGACCTGCAGTGGGGATCTCTGTAAAAACTGTGATAGATGTTGTTTGGGGACGATAAAGTAGCGAACTCGTCTCAGTTACAGTTTTCATATTTATTGTGTTGTAATTAGTCTGATGATCAAACACAGAAACAAGTCTTGTTCGCCACTTTGTCGTTCTCATGACTTCATTGGGTATTTCCGAACGAGATTTTGATTGAGCCCTAGGTTCAAGTTTCTAAAGCCCACTTCCGGGTTTAATGCTTTCCAAACTACTTTCAAAGTTTCATAGCAGCACTTCGGTGGGCAGTATGGAACTTACCACTCTCAGGGAACATGATGAAAGTTACCTATGCTAACAGGCTTATGAAGAGTTATCATACTCAGTAAAGTATAATAAAGTTTACATGAGGTCTGGTGTTGACCGACTTCGTGTTTAACAGTATGAAACAAGAAGTGCCTCATATATAACTAGAAGTTTTTCTGAGTAAGTTTTTAAATCAACCTTATACAGCATATTCTTTTCCTTCCTGTATTATGATCTTATAACGGGAAACTTAACACAGGCCCCATGTTATATATATGTAGTTTTCGGCGCACTATTCGAACGTAATATGAATCGAATCCGTTGTCGAAAGACATTAACTCTACGAGTAATCGATTCGTAGGTCTGTGAATCATCTTTAATCAAGATGGGACAATTGAATGATCACGTTTCAGCGAATGATATTTTGTGGCATGGAAGTATACAATCCTGACAGTACGTTGAAAGGTATAGTTTTAATATTTGTTGTCTAGCATCACAACCACTACTGTTCATTACTGGTGTGTACGTGTTATGAAGTGTTATGTGTAGGTTGTTGTGAGCGTTAGTACATCATTTGCCTCGGAGACGTTTATATACATGCTTACGTCACGTTGTCGTCCTTAGACTGAATAACAAATACGGTTCTTCTTCGCTCTAACGTTGCTGCTCGTTTCGCACAAACAATGACCATTCACAAAGGTAACTTTATGAGAGAAAAGATTAGACTTCGCCAGTTTTTTTAAATTAAGTGAGCTACTTGCGCCGTGAGAAAGGCTGACGACTATTAAGAACATGGCAATGATGGTAGACATGGAGAATCTATTTCGTTTAAGCAAAAACATAGTGACGAACGTAGAGAGTGACATCATAAATCTTTTTTTATACTCGGGTCATGATTTTTGTCCTTAAATTAGTGTTTTCATATTTTTCGTGCTTCCGATTTTAAGTGTTGTAGATTATTTTTATTGTTGTTATTACAGTCAAACAGTTAGTGTTAAATGTGAATTTGTAAGAATCACTGTTAACCTGACATAAATCTGTGTACACTTGCTGTCTTCCTGGTTGGATTCGTTACGCATGGTTTTTAAAGGTTTTCTTGTTAAAGATCGCGTATGGCTTTTATCTGGGTAGTAATTAATAGTCAATATTCGTCTGTATGCCATCACATTTGATTAAAGTTCCTAGATTGAGATAAATTGACAAACAGGATCTTCTCAAAAGATTGTCATCCTCTACATTTATACGTTTTATCTTGATTTTCCAGTGCATTTGCTCGATACCCCTTCAACATGATCTATTACCGTACGGTTTTCATTCATCTAACATCTTAACTCTCTCTTTGTATGAAGAAACTAACATATTCATCAAAGTTTTTTCTCGTTTTGGTAATCGTCTTTGCTTTACCGCAGTTTAGACGCAAAACTTTGGCTGTTTATTTTTAACTAACCTGTTACACTTGTCTATATGATATAGTTCGCTTTTTCATTGTTAGTCTGTTAAACCAATTAGTTGATTTGACCTGATATCACGTGATTAACTACCCGATTCCAGAAATTTCAATTTAATCTATCTAGAGAGTCCTCTGAGGCGATTTATGCTCATTTGGTGAACAATTTCCTTTAATTTTGTCTCCGAATTTCGCTGTTCTGCGTTTTCTGTCAACTTTGTTTGTTCAATAACTAACTACACTCAGTCAGTTGTCCTCCAGTTGTATGTACTGATTCATCGTAGAACACATTTATACCCTGCATAGCTTATTTTGCTCTATGATTTATTCATGAATTTTTGGCGGTTTGTATACCACAACGGACGAACATCGGCGTTGGAATCAGTACACGCTGATGTCTTTCTAACTGCCATTCTTTGTATGTTTCATTTTTGTTCTGCTGTTTCAACACGTTTTCCTTTGTGAACAAAAACTGTGAAAGAATAATCAGAGGGTATTACTTCGGAAGCTATGTCAAACCACACGCACGTACACAACGAAGTTGTTTTTTAAAAAAAATGCTACATGCATTATTTTGCTCTGATATTTGTTTCAAGATTTATTTATTGTGGTCAAATTCTAATTTGTACTATTTTCTTTCATTAGCGACCATCTACTGACCGATTTCTCTTTCAAGTTCCTTCACTTTCCAAGCGAATAAAGCCGAATTATCTATGTTTGTGCTTTACGCACGTATTTGGGCCCTCCTTTTGATTTAAACTAACTTAAACCTGCAGTGTTCGTAAACGATGTGTGGTTGGCGAAGGCGCCATTAAACCAGACATCTTCGCTCTTTTCAACGCGACTCACGTTAATCTGACGTTTACACTAAACGAAAAGAAGACATATATTGCGAAATGCAAACATTTCGTTTATTCTCATCAGTCGATTACATGAAACATTCAGTTATGTAGGTTTAGCACATGGTGGCAAAACAATGAGACGAACGAACGTCACATGAGTGTTATCAAAATGCAGTAAACGGTTTCAATGTCACGCCTATGAGCCTGATTACGTCAACGCTGAAATCGTTTACTGCAGCTTGATTGAACCTATGCGAGGTTTGTTCGCCTTATTTTGTTGCCATGGTTTAAACCTACATAACTTAATGTTTTATGTAATCGACCGATGAGAATAAACGAAATGCTTGCATCTCAGTGTATGCATCCTTGCCGTCTTGATGAGCTGGGTAGAGGAATCCCAGTGTTCCAATTTTACACTAAAATTCGAGCTTACCTATCACTCGACCTTCCTGGGTGTACTCATTCGAAGCTGGGTCGATGGACCTGCTCTGACCATTTAGATGGGGCTAGGTAACGATAAATCTTGACTTCTAATCACGCCGTTAACCAAGCCACTTGTTTTCGTCAGACCTACCGAGTTAAAAGCTGTCAACCGAAGCTGTGAGGCGCCCAAGTTTGGTTATGTCTGGGACCACCGAACTTCGGCTGAATAACCAACTCTGGGTACTCAGAAACGTTTTGTTAATACCTTGTTATTGTCTTGGCCATAAATCCACATTATGAACAGTCAAACTATCATGGTTTCTGTGGCGTCACAATTGTGACGCAGCTGTATTAGAACGTTGTCTCCATTTGTATATAAGACCTGGATAGCTTTACTTGGACTCGTCTCGTTTTTTTAGTTTAGTCCTGACAACACTTCTATAGAATCCCTGCGTACTTGATTTGACAATGATTACCCAGGAACGATTTTGGTCACTGAATTGTGCTTTCTATGATTATTCATGGGAATTTCAACCATTTTTCACAAAGATACTTAACGAATAAGATGTCAGTTCCTAAGTGGATGTGTAGTGAGGATGAGCGGTCGTACTACACTACTCACACGACTGCTATTCAGTAGTAGGGTCAGAGCGTATATTTTGACGTCAAAAAATGCAGGAAGAAACATCAGAGTGCAGTATCGCTCAAAATGGTCCTTGCTACGTAAAGAAACTGAGCATTGGCGTCTGTGGCAACCGAGACGGTCCGGGCCGAGTACTGTATGCAAATGAGTGGCTTTGTTTGTGGGCCTGTTTAAACGCTTAGCCTATGTGTTGCTCTGTTAAATAAACAACCCTTGTGCTATCCACGTTCTTGGCTCATAACGGAGGTTCACCCCTCAGATTTGATTGCCTGATCGGATGGCACGTTAGAGGTTTCTGTTTATCGTCTTGATTCCTAATACTCACCCAGGGATAGCCACTCATTTGGTTTCCACGGGAACGATTAAACGGGTTCACTGTACAGAGCTATCCTCCTTGGTGAGTGACCTGACACTCGGAATTATGAAGGCTAATTCCTGATAAAGTCCACAAAGTCTTTGCGCACGGTTTATGGTCAAGCAAGTTTCTGTACATATCAAGTGCATTACCGTTAAAACCCTTATTACTAATTGTTTGCAAGTAGTCCTAAGTAGTTATATTCAAGTTAAACAACACACACGAGATCGCAGAATTTTTTAGAAAAACCGCCCTTGAGGTAAGTGCTGAACATGAGTTTCTTTCTTAGTAGGGCGCGTCAGTAGTGCGAATCCCTGCCAGAGCGAAAAACTGAACTCTGGCCGCGCTCTCATTAGGCAACGTTGTCGACCGCTTTGTCAGTGATTCCATATCAGGCACGTGTGATTCTACATAAATGCTCAGTTACATCCACTTGTGCTTACTATGCATACAGTCAACTGCCTTGAAGGCTGACATAATAACTGGCTTCATAATTTGGTCGCGTCTACTGTGAGGAGAATCTTGTGTTGGTCAACGCGGTTTCCTCAAGAAAAAGCGTGAAATGGAGTTTAAATTCAGTTCACTGAAATTGCGTCTAGCCTTAAGAAGAATCAAATTCGAGCCCAGCTTCCCTTTTTAAGCGGGGCTCACTGAAAAGTGTCTGGAAAAAAACTACTTTCAACTATGAATGACGTCCAAGCAAAGCCATAAGAATTACTTTTTGCTTACTAACAGCTAATACGATTTTCGGAGATAATAAACCGTCTCCTATCTGGCAGCGTTGTTCCTACTGGTGTGTCTACTGTACAGAAGTGTGCCGGATGACCGATCTGTGAAGGGAGTTAAACTATTTTCAACGAGGAACAAACATAGAACCAAAAGAATTTCTGTTCAACATATGTGTGCTCACTTGAGGTGATGTAATTTAACTCAAGTGTGATCATTAGTAATGTGAGATCGTTCATTCATTGTAACGTAATGTTAGTAAGAGAAATTTACTGGTTTACTTGTATCGCTTATTGTTTTTTCTTGAATGTTTACGAGAAATCTATCCAGTATCCTCAAAATGGTATTTCATTATAGTTTAAAATAAATTGAAAACCACATATATACGTTGGAATGAAGTCGAGTAAGTGTGTATTTCTGGTTGTAACAAGTATGTTGTTTCTATTGATTAATAACAAATCGATGAAGGACAATGAGTTTGACAACGCTTCTACAGCAGACAAAAACAAGAGATAGGTCCATGGAAGTTGACATCAACTAATAAAACTTGAGCTCAAAAGTCGATTATTTTGCAACGTCTTCTTCATTCCATTAGTAGTCGGATGAACTCTGAAACAGAATTAGGCGAAATTATTGTTTTTTTCTTCTTCAACGGTAACCTGTTAGGTAAATTGAGTACCAGTTTACGGATGGCTTACCGTAGTTGGATAATATACTGGACTGAAATGACTTGTAAGGCTTTTGATTAATGTTTGTAGAGAATGCGCGTTTTGGAGTGCTCAAGAAATATTGAAAGATATGCGAGGGGTCCTATATTTTATATGTATGATGTGGTGTATTCGAAGATGATTGACTCTTATATC
The DNA here is from genome assembly GCA_014338405.1 of Paragonimus skrjabini miyazakii. Lineage (NCBI taxonomy): Eukaryota > Metazoa > Platyhelminthes > Trematoda > Plagiorchiida > Troglotrematidae > Paragonimus > Paragonimus skrjabini miyazakii. Next base: position 5,082 of record JTDE01006966.1, on the reverse strand, counting down.
TTGAAGTAAATATTCATAAGCTTTGCTTCTGTTATGTTCTCGTTAAATATATGTAGCCTATTTTCTGTCCTAACCTCTTCTACTACTTCGGTGTGGTGTTCAGACGTATGCTCTCTTGAGATCCAGAGGGCTATGCTGTGTAGAATTTCGGTCCTTCTAGCTTCAGCTGTGACAGATAGACCGAGGGTGCAGCCAAACATAAAGCATTTAGGCTCTTAGGTTTGTATGTTACACTACTGACTGCGCAGAAGTGCTTAGGCAGTGAGAAACGAACCTATGAGTGTACAACAGAACTATATTTATATTTGCGGCAATGCTGTCTTTCGCACACGGAAGGATGAGGTTAGGAAATGTGTCCTCGCACAAAACACTCCGATCACCCAACGATTGACCATGAGCACCGTCATATTATTCTGTACGGTCGGAAAATTTGCATTAATTCTTAGAAGCGTGATATAGCCTACAATAAATTTACTGCCTGGTGCACCAGTCGGAAGTGGTGGTCAACGTCTTATTCACTGCGCCCTGGGCTGGTTTAACTCCTCATTGCCAAGTGATTCGGACTTGAGTCATTAGCTTCGGGTAACGTCTCACAACAGTTCTAAATCTTGTGGTTCCACAAGTCAGGCTTTTGATCCAGAGGCTTCGGGTAGTGTCCAATGAGGAACCCTATATCCCACAGGTCAAACGGTTGATTGAGAGACTCAAGCTTGGGTCCGACATATCAATCTGGAGCATGCGCGTGCACGCAAGTTTCTGTCCATCGGAACGTGGAATGTGCTTACGCTGCTATATCGGGGTAGCACCAGACAGTTGGAACATCGCAACGCACTGATCGCCATGGAATTGAGCCGCTGCGACATTACTGTCGCACCTTTGAGTGTGACAAGGCTTGCAGACCAAGGTGGGCTCCGAGAAGCAGGTACTGGGCACCCATTCCACTTGGTGAGTTACTTGGAAGAAAGTGCTCGGGTGCGCGGTGTGTTTTAGAGTAGCTGTCCGCATCACGTTTTTGATGGTAGACGAACCGCACAACGCCAGCCATCGAATAATGTACATGTGCCAGCGACTCGGTCGAGGCAAGTGTGCCACATCAGTTAGTGTTTATGGTCTAATTATGTGTCACATTAGTGATACGGAGAACTATTTCTATAATCAGCTGTCTACCATAGTTCGCTTGACACCGGTGAATGACCGACTATTTGTTCTGGGTGACCTCAATGCTCAAGTTAAACACGACTCAACAGCTAGGTCGGGGGTCCTCGGACCGTACGGCATTGGCACAGTCAACTAGAACGATGATCTTTTGATCCACCTGTGTGCCACTCACCAACTAGTTATTACGAACATCTGACTTCGGTTGGATACAAACGGTATCACGAGGTGAACTCAACCACGAAGTAGTCATCATCATTTGCTTGGTTGCGTGATCGTGCGACAGCCTGACATCCGGGAAATGAGTGTCACGCGATTGATGTACAAGGCTGAACGTAGCACAGATCATAGGCTGCTTGCAAACCTGTTCATTGTAGATCATTTGGACAGTGGTAGAACCTGGATGTCACGAATGTAGAAATAAAAAACGAGGACGGTTTTCCAACATGAAATAGCTGTTCAGCTGAAAGATGCGGCCATAACCTACCTCTGACGGTATGCGGCAACACCTCAGGGGACAGATCACGGCAGCAGCCATCGAGTTGATACGTATTCCGCACCGGAACGTTCGAGATGTTTCGACGACAACGATGTAGTTATCTCCAAGTTTGTGCGAGAGGAGAATGTATCGTTTTCTGCCTCCACAATGAACCCGAATAATGAAGCCGGAAGAGCAATTTTCCGGAATGTTCACCGGTACCTCACTGAACGGCTTCGCAAAAGTACGACCGACTGGTAGAATACCAAGGTGAACTGATGCAAGTCTACGTTGACCGTCGAAAATGCAATGTGTTCTGGGATTTGTTGCTGATGATTTTTGACCTATCTTTTCAGTATTCTATAACACTCATCTGGGGGATATCATAAAACCCTGGTGCATGCATTTTGGAAGCCTGCTAAACTGAGCTACTTTTGTTGATTGGGAGACCGTGAATAGCCTGCTAGCAACAAGATGTCATGGTCTCATTTGCTCTTGCCTTCGCTGTAGCATGAATGCTAAGATCTACTGTGCAACTGCAAAACGGAAAGTCTACAGCTGAAGATAGTTTCTTGAGAAACTGTGAATTTCGGGAGCGTCATAATATGATTGACATGTTACTTGCTTCTGGATAGATCTAGGGGAGGTGCCGTGAACACAACGGCCAACTTTATAGCCCTTTTGTCTATTTCACCAAGGGATCTGATTCCGTGAGAAGTGAAGCATTGTGGGCTGTGCTTAGTAAGTTTGGATGTCCAGGTATGTTCGTCATTTTAATTAGAACGTTTCATGCAGGTATGAAGGCGAAGATACAGTCAGGAGGATCTATCTCTGGTGAATTGACATTGTTGCCCGCTTGAAACAGGGTTGTGTTCTAGCCCCCAACTCTGTTTAGTGTGTATTTGACTGTAGTGCTAACTGTTGCTGTTTAGAACACAAGGGACAGTGTTGAAGTTGAATACTACACGGATGGTCGCTTGTTGAATATCCGATGTTTCGACACCCCAAGTCAGCTACGTAATCCGTCAGCGAGTATGCTTTCGGTCGTAACGAGAGTGAACTGGAGCCACTGACCACGGCTTTCGTGACCGCGACATCTCTAAGAGCAGGTCATTTTTTCTCCTCAACCTTCTTCGGTCAGAGATGCTGTGAATGAACCTGGAGTCCGTATCAATGGAGACAATGTGGATAACTGCACTGATTTCTGCTATCTGGGTAGCAATCTGCCGATAAATCTCTCCGTGGACCTCGAATTGCGAGCTCGCGTGACGGAGGCTGATGCTGTTCTTGGACGTTCTGAAAGATGTGGCTAGATGAACCACAGTCCGGAAAGAAATGTCAGGCTACTTGGCTATTGTTCAATAGTGCTGTCTACGTTGCTGTATGACAATGAAACTTAGACGTTGTTTGAATGGAAAGTGTGGCACCTGAGCCGCTTCCATCTGAAATGTTAAAGACGTATCTTGAGTATTCGATGGTCGGACATGGTTCTGATCACCGAGGTACTTTGGCGAACAGACACCGATGGCATTGGAGCCATGCTGATGTTCAGTCAGCTCCGTTGGCTGATTCCAAAACAGTTACTTTGCGGGTAAGTGAAAGCTGGTAAACGAAATCCTGGTGGTCAGAAGTTGAGATATCAAGATGTTGTCCGAGTGAAGGTTTTTGCGTTGTACCATCGACTTCAGGTCTTGAGAGGATATGGTATTGAACCGGACAGTCTGGAATAAATCAACGCGGACGGACGTGAATTCAAGCGTTGAATTAAGGCGCGTGGTACCATAGGTCGTGGAGACACAACTTTATGGCGTTGCAGTAAATGCGGCCGTTTATACACTGGCCGTCTCGAAGTAGTTGGTTATCAACACACTCACAATACACCGTAGACAAGAGGATGATGCGTCTTTTAAGTGCAAATGATTTATGTTATATTTAATTTTTCGTTTACATCAACAAACATCGGTTATCGGTTGGTAAATCACTCGCTCTGTTTTTAACCAGCCTGGGCCACGATAGGCTTTTACTCATTTTTTTCCTCAGTTATGCTGGTGTATTGTATGATGAACGATTTGTATCCTTTTTGGTGTGCACTGGATACGGAGTGTTTGAATGGAACCGCAAGTGGTGTAGCACAAACCACTTATGATGACTGTTATGCTCAGGCGGCCTTTGGCTTCGATCACTTTAACAGGGTAGTGAGAAACCGATATCACCAACCAACCTCTTTCCGTTGGATGACTACTACATGTACTGTTTATTCTGTGATTCATGCCATACTGGTGCGTTCTGACGAATTTACACGATCTGATATCTGTAGGCTCGTTACTAAAGTGTAACACACAGATAACATGCAGTTTGTGGACTGGACCTTGAAACGTGAATGCTATTTGTGGGTTATAATTTCAGTAGATGCCGATTGTACGACTAAAAACATCCACATCGTAAGCCGCCACTGAAATTGCCTGTTCACCATCGAATTACTACCTGACCTTGTCTTAACTGGCATCTTAACTCACTTGTTATCTTCGTGTATCCTTTTTTTTATTGATACCGACAAGCTGTTATTTCACTGTTGTTTTTCATCAACACGGCTACCCCACGTTATTCTGTTTGTGTGCTTTTTCGCTTGTTGCCGTCCTCATACAACGATGTTGGTCGAACATAACTTTTTGAAAACACGGTAGATAGCACTGGTGCACTGAGATGGCGAAACCACAAGCTGTGCTGAATGAGTCGACAACGGAGTTGTAAGATCTAGTGATTTGTGGGGATCACTCAGACTGAACAGCATAAGGTGTGGACTGTTTGTCATTCGGGATCGTACACACAATTGAATTTATCAGAGGCAAATCCCTTTTATCACAGTTCAAACCAACATCTCCACAGGGCTTAAGAGCAAGCTAGGTGTGGGTTGACGGAAGACTTGTTGTAGCTTTCAGATTGCTATTATCCCACTTGTTCCATCGCTTCCTTTTTATCGAAATTTGTCCCGACGGCTTGTGTTGGGACCCTCTGGCTTCTCAAAATTGACCGTGGATTAAACAAACTGCAGTTGTGTTCGTTATCGTGAGAAGAGAATCTGAAGTTTCTGTGACAATCTCTGTTGGATTAAGTGTAGTGGTCATTGTATGGAATTTGGTCTATGCTTTATGAACGTGCATGCCGTAGTTTGGTAGTCCCTGTGATGAAGGTCGATGGGATCGATTGCATGCTTTGTACGCACGATTTGTTAGGGTGAATAAATTTATGAACTTAAACCGCTTTCAGGCGTTGTACGAACAGTCAGTCGGGCCTCATTGTGGAGGCTTCAACCATTGCATCCTTACTGACACGATTTTGAACCATGATTTAATGAATATGCAGTGGTTCAGGCTTTTACGTAAAGAAAGGCAAAATTAAACAACTAATCCGGTTTAAACTGCTTTTTATATTACCTTCATAATTGACAC
>JTDE01006964.1:17095-30890 GCA_014338405.1 Paragonimus skrjabini miyazakii | reverse complement strand
TGAATCCATTGTACGTTGGAAGAACGTTCCTCTTGAATAACAAGGAAATTTTAGTGAACTCTGTTCTTCCAGTGTACCAAAATGGACTATTACAACAGTTAACTCCCGGTAACTACGACCACGTGCAAGCAGAAGCCGAGGCGCGTGAGGACAGTGTGTATTAATTCAAACAATAGACAAGTAGTTTATATGTATAATGAACGTAACAGATAAGGACAACAGTGTGCAACAAGAGAGCAAAAAGGTAACAGACTCTGTAATCTAACGAATTAGCGTGTCCCACATTTTGAGGTGCCATAAGTAGCTTAGCATCTTGGTCATTCCAAACGTTGTTAATAACGACCTTAAATGCGACTGTGTGTGAATGCAAGATACCGACTTTGACCATACCCTATTACAGTTTTGATTACAGAGAGACAAACATGTCTAACTTATGCGTATGCTTAACTGTTGGACTCTTTTTCCTAGATGTTATGCTTCCTTTCATTAATAGACCAAAATCAATCAGCCGTTTTGTGGTTGGCCTGTAAACGAGCAAGCATTCACCACAGTTTCAGAATGGGTTGAAAAAGGGTTTTTGCAAACAGTTGATCTGCTAGTAGTCACTGGAACCAACTGTTTGCATGTCTGGATTCACATGTATTTGGTCATATCCTAGTGGGTTTACACTGGGTACATAGCATGTAGATGGAACAACAGGTTTGTTGTGATGACTTTTAGTTTCAGGCAAACTAACCCAGAGCCGTTAGCCAAAACCTAGAACTAGATCTACCTCCACTCTAGTTTTCAACTGTAGAATGTGATCTGTTAAGTTTACAGATTGTAGTATATGATTACGAGCTGACCACATATAATCGATCGTTTTACATGTGACAGATAAAACAACATGAAATGTTAATCCTGTGTAGTATTTGTCTTCTTAACACACCAGTTAACACTATATCCGTCTTTGATCTTTTCACATATTCATATTCGTTTGTTTTAAACTTCACATCCCGACTAATATCGTATCGGATACAAAGTTCTTGTAAACACGAAGCAAAAGAATTCAGTAAAAAATAATGACTTTATAAATCTTGCTTAGGATCACACCAGAAGCGGAAATATAGAATCAACCATTCCCCGTGAAAGTTTCCTTGTGTTGGACAATTCGTAATGGTCTAACAGACGGATGTGTTGCACAATGTGAATCTTTCACCGTCAAACGAATCTGTTTTCCATCTACTGTGGAGATGGTTGGAGATGTGACTGCGTCATTTTGATTTTCTTTCATTTGTTTGTTGATCGAGTCTGTTCTAATTGTGGTCGGTGGATGTGTTCGAAGCGCCTCGTACTTATCGCGAGCTCGTTTAGGTCTGGTCATAAGACGTTTGGAAAGTGACAAGGTAGGACCTGATGACACCGTCTCAAAATCCCACTGTTCGAGTGCTCCACGCACATCCACCCAATCCGGTAGAGTTACGTAACGAATGCGTTTTCCGAAAATGGTGATTTCCTGAGATAAAAATCAGCCACAGAATTGTGATCAACATAGTTCGAGAATAGAAGCATAATAATGTTTCTGTTAAGTAAGTAAGTAAATCGTAGAACTACCAACAACGCTCTAAGGAAATACACCAATCCATTTATCCCGTAAACTTTTAGTACTGCTTAATCTAACCTACTGTCTGCAGATAGCAACAATGTTCAAAACGCACATGTTTTGTTTGTTTCCCAAAATGATCTGATCAAAAACAGCTTTTGTTTATTGAAATCTTTTCCGATTAAATATAGCAAACTTGAAAAAAAAACAGAAGTTTTTCTAAGTGAGTCAGAGGCTTGACCATAACGAATTCAGTACACTCGATATTGGAATATCTACCACAGAATGGTTATCGTAGGCAATTTTAAGCAAACAGTTCAGTAAGTGTCAGCTTTTACTGTTAACCATGATGGCACTCGGTAAATCTACGGTAAGACCGCGAGAGTCAGCAACACAAACGAAATGAGCAGATATAAAAAAAAGATCAATTTCGTAATCATTGCAGCACCCAGACAACTAAAGACACTCAAAGTCTTAGGATAACTTTTAGCGAACTGTAAACAAATCACCGGACCACGTGTTGCAGCTAAACATATGAGTACCACAAGCAATGAAACATCCAGTGAGAGTAGGATTACAAGAACATTAACTAATCGCCTCTTATTTAAAAACTGCCACCTTTCGGATGGACTTCTGAACTCTTGTGAGGCAGCATGACAGAATCCAAAGGGCTGACACGTTGGTTAGATAGACGCAGTTGATTGACTAGGTTTGCCGAGGTTAACACGCACCTACCCACAAAAATACACGGCCAAAACTCACCAACCAACGCATGTTATGTGACTATGCATCACTAGCATGTGTATCATCCAGCCAGTTGGAGTGTGGAGCGCAGGAAACCGAGGCAAAGCTTAAATTAAGAACACACACCAGTTTCTGGTACATAGAAGGTGCCTGGCGTGGTGCCAAACGGCAAAGTGGTTATTGTTAAACCGATCAGAACGCCTGGAACGCATAGGCGAATTGATTGGTATATTGGACAGGGACTAATGAATAATTCTGAAATCGCACCACGACGAGATACCGCGTAGGTCTGTATGCGTCCGGAACTCATTGATGGCTAGTTAACATGAACCAAGTAGCCAAGGAAGTAAGCTACGCTGTGTGTCGGTAAACGGTAAGTCAAATAACGGAAGCAGACAGCTTACGTGTGTATGGTGTTTGCAGCATCCAACACGATTTAATGAGACTGACGAAAATCGAGAGAAATTGTATATCGTGAGCGCGGACTAGGAACTCTGACTGCTAAATTGAGTAAGGGTGACATAAGTTGTCTACATGGTTGGGAACTTTGAGGTTACCCACGATGCTAAATGGAGGCGCCAACATCCAGATTCAACGGTCAGTGGCATACTTCCAGATGTGCAACTATTTTCTCCCTGTGAATCTGTGATCAGATGTTTAGAATCAGCTGTACTGAATTGTGATCCGAATGTACGAAATGTTAATCCATAAACCAACTGATTTAATTCAATCATATAATGGTTAGCGTCTTCAACTGGCGACGAACTCCGGACAGTTGTGGCCAACACTAATTCAGACCAAAATATAGCTAGAACTTGTTCAAGAACAACTACAAATATTGTTCGCTCAAAACAGTCTCCTTCGGGAACGTGATAAATATGACGTTAGTTGTTTCCTTCTATGCAAGCAACTACTTCCGTTGAGTTTTTTTGCGAATATTAAACCTTTGTATTTCAGCAAGATGGTTTTATAGTCTATTACTCGAGACACACTTGAGGCTTCAAAGACAATCAAGTGCAGATAAGGTTGTAACAGATTGGGTGAGCTAGTCGTACAGAAGTCGGTTACCGTCTGTTGAATGGCAGGCTATCATTATGTACTGAATGGCTAAATCGAGACAAATAACGGTAGAAAAGTTAAGATTCAAGTTCTACTGGCATAAGTAACGGTCACTTGAATTATACTATAAAACCCGTAAAAAGCGATTTACAAGGTATGCCAGATACTACTGACAAGTACTCTAACTAAACGCCATGGATACTGGTCGTCCCTTTTCTTAGTGGCTGAACGTAATTCACTCTTAGTTCACGATTTACACCCACCACCTATTATCTTACTGTGGCTCATAGAAGCTTAAAGAGTGTTGTAATCCAACAACAAGAAACCACGAAAGCTGGTAACTTCAGTCTTACACTAGAGGTGATCTGCGCCTCGAACAGCTGAACGCTGAAAGAGTGCCTCCGTTAGCTCACAGTGGCCACGAATGAGGTATGTCCCATTTGGTAGTCTATTTAGTCATCTCTATACAGAATTGTAGTGTTGAATTTCGAACACGATTGTTCGACACTGAAAGAAACGCATACCTTTGTGGACAGACATTGTAAATGAAGTAATGACTTGCCATAACAGCACGGTCTATCTGCCATGATCCACAGTGAGTCATTCTTTTGGCCGGAATCGAATTCATGAGAAATAGAACTTTACATGGCAGTTGAATACGTCCAGTTAACCACGGTGAAATAAAAGCATCCTTACCAGACGTTTAGTCCAAGTAATTCATATACACACATACGTAGACGGCCACCAGTATGGGCAGACGTCACTGTTGTTTGAGTCATTGTAAACAACAGTGACGAGGAAAATCTCACTATATATATGGTGGGATATATATATGGTGGGATTTTGCCGTTCTACATTTGGGCAGTAATGACATATTAACTTCTTATCGATTTGTCTGTTTGATGATAACTTAGAGATTTAAACTGTCCAAAGGTCAGATAGCACTTAAAATCTAATCAAAATTCAATGGAAAACTGTGCAGAACAAAGGTTTTCACAATCTGTTTATCACGCCTAGTAACCTGTCCCATGAAAAACAATTTTATACGTAGTGAGAATTTAATGCAACTCATAACATCTGGACCATCAATTACATGTTGATAACTTTAGCATAAATTTTGATATAAATTGTGGCTATTTATCACCTATCATCAACTCTATTAGAAACTGTCTAGTTTTATCTAGAAGTTTTTCATCTCACTGAATAATGTTGTTGTTGGAAGATCACAATATATGCATACAAAATCTCGATGAAAACCTCGTATTAAAACTACTCGATATCATACTAAAGACTGTGCTTTACTTGTAAGATGTTTCAATGCAATTTTTACAAATAGCAACAAGTTTGGAGGCTGAGTGTATAATTGTATACAACAATAAACCACTTATTGTATTCAAGAATCTGAGTCGATTTGGTGCGAAATACGCTTGTAATTGACAAAAATGCATGAAAGCAATAAGAAAAGAACATAACCGTGGTAGCACATGTACCTCTAAGTAACTGAACTGCAAGACTGGGGAGGGTCATTCTGAGCTAGTACAGTAGGCTGATACATAATACTATGATAGATGTAGGACCGTACTCGACATAAACATTGTGAAACATAGATAAGCGCGTTGAAAGTAGCTGTGATATGAATCATCAACTTCACGTATATGTCGGCTGAATCGGTTGGACGTTTATCGCTTACGCGGAAAAAAGTATACGTACAATACGGCTGACATCAAACGTGTTTCGTGAAGTAAGGAAAACAAAAGGACCAGCACAAAAACAAACATACTTCTACTTGTACACATTCTTCGGAGCCATTGCAAAGCAGGCGTCGAATATGGACTCCACCATCCAAAACCAAATTCATCATACCATCACACGAACTGAGACGACCGGTTACACGAGTCTCGTCCAAGAGTGTAACTGTCACGGACTTGCCTATAAGAGCACAGGGAAAGATAGCCAATAACGAGGACTTCAGTCGATCTTTGGCACGCCAGTTTTCACAAGCCTCGCGTTTGTCTAAAGTGGCCTAGAAGTAAGCGTAGAGGATTGATATGGTTATGTGCTGCATCGGAAGGGTGGACGGATGTATGTAAGTAAAGACCAGAACCCAGAAGAAAAAAGCCCAAGTGTGAAACTTGGATCAATGATAGTATAGGCCAAGGCTATTGATACAACGCATCCAGTGGGAAATACAATACAACCACAATCAGGCCACTCGTCCATAGCATTTTCTTGTCATCCAAACAGATCAGACAGAGAACACGAAAAACTGCAACCTTACGTTGGCGGTGCAATGGTGCTAACAGCTGTGAAGTGGAGATACGTTGACAATTTGAGCTAAGGAGATCGGTATCGAAGTACACTGGGGACCTGATGTACACTGTCAACTAAATATCCAGAACCAAGTGCTCCAGAGGAACTATGAGGAAAAAGGGAACGCAGATTGGCGCAAAGTAGTTATCAAGACATCAACAGCGTCAGTCTTAAGCAAGATCGAGCGTACTGTAGACTGTCCAAAGAAACCACTAGATCTAGAGAGATAGACAAGTACCATGAACTAACGTATAACCAGACATTTCTGGTAGCCGACTGAAAAGTGGATTTAAGAAGTACACAGAAAATTAAATGACAGGCCAACTGAAGCAGCCAAAAAACAGCAAACGCCGCATATCTAATCGAAAGGCGATGTGCTAAAGATGATTGGTTAAAAAGTGACACTGAGGCATTCGGAACTTTGTTAAAGGCAAATGTGTCAGAAGCATGAAGAAAGTATCCGGACTCAGTTATCAACTTCGCATCACTGAAGTCATCTGCTATCGTAGCCACTACAAAGATATGGACAGGTGGATCGAACAATCCTGAGATAAACTGGTTAACAAAGTTGCAATCAAACACGTTGAGAACCAATCTCCCAGAGGAGTATTCGGCAACCTATCCTGCGCTGAGGAACTCAGTTAGGTTTTATACTTTCTTGTTAACGATAAGTCATTACGGTAAGATGGTTGGTAAAAAAACATTCCTGGGACGCTTCCATCAAATTCCCTAACTGGAATGAGTAGAAGAGATAATGCGCTGGAGCAACTGTACGAAATCGAAGTTGCCAACAGTTACAAAGACGAGGAGGATTGAAACGACTGCAATAAATGTGGATGATTTCCTTACATAGGTCGTGCAATTCCCACAGAACTATATTAACTACTTTCATAAGTATACTCGTAGTAATAATGTGGAGTAAAATTTAGAACACTAGCCACTTGCAGGAGACTTCTCGGCACACAAACAAATACAATGCTCACAGACGACTACTAAACAGCACTTCCATCAGTCTGACGTGCGACTTCGGTGTAGTCAGCAGAAAACGATCTAGTCGTGGTGCACGTTAACAGGAGATATTCATCCAATCACCTTAAAAGGGGTCAATCTGTCGATAAGAGCAAAAAAGGTACCATTCAACATAACCCAGTAGACAGCGTGGTAAAGTGCGGTTGACAGGGATGATCAGCTTTGTCTAATGTCAGGAAGCTGATGAATCGTCATCATATCAGTGAATATACGTTATTTTATCCAAGTCGGACAGGACTGGGCGCCGAGCACAAGTCTTGCAGACGTCAGTTTCAGGAAAGATTCTGTACGTTCAAATCAGTGTACAGCGATGTCGTTATGCACTAAAGAAAGTAACATCGCAGCCAAATACACGTTGCCGTACTTAAACAATGCGGAAAATACATTGCACGCACCGGCAGCCAAACGTGAAGTGGTGATGAACATCATCAGACTGGAAAGCTATGTCTCACAACCGTAACCTGGCACAACGTTTATCATCGAGATGCACAGTTGTCTGCGTCCGGAAAATGAATGAGATCGCATTGTTAGTAAAATTCATTTCAACCAGGAAAATATCGTTCATGTTTTTGGGATTCGGGCAACCATACACTTGGTAATATCTTCGCCTGCAGTTATAAAACTATCTGGATAAGAAAAGTTACCAGTAGTCTCACTTGCAAAAGTTAGTGCGGACGCATGTGTCTGTCACACTTTAGCAAGCACGTTGCATTTGAGAACAAAAGATAGACAACAAACCTAAATCATAGGACAGTCTATGATATCTAGGACTACCGGCGAAATTTCTGCAGAACGAGGCTGGGTAAACAACATAAACAGTGAACTTAGCCATGAAGAAGCCCTATATGACTCTACAGGTTGAAACTATCGAACAGAATAATCCCGACTAGGCAACAGTTATTGCAAATGGAATTTCATCTCCGATTTATAAACCAGGGATGATTTTATCTAGTGAATCACTCTCGTCTTTAAAAGCTAGATACCACAGATATCTGACTCGTAGGGCACTTATATTCAGTCTGGGTTCGCTACCGTTCTCTCGCCGGTACTAACAGGTCATAAAATCCTAGTAAGATTTGACGCCAATAAACCTTTAGTATAAACCTCGAAAACGTGCATACGGACGTTCTTGAAGAAAGTACATTTTCTCCAAAAATGGCTTATTTTTCAGAAGACATTTTGCGATTTCGGATTTTATCTTTTCGCGCCACACTACACTATTTCTTTTTTGCCTTCTAATTGACCCATTCCACTTCTACCGCACCAATTCAGGTGGGATTGTTCAAGACCAAGGTTTCTGTATACAAAGAAGCTGGTCAGTTTTGCTATTTTTCATTCGGAAGTATATAAATCCTCAGTCGGAGGTCAAGGACTTCTGTTTTTCTGAGGTTTGGGCATCGTTACGTTCCATACAACGTGCCCGTTAGATGTAAGTTCGTGCGCTAGCCGGTTAAATTTTTCTTGACCACGCAGGTCTTAACAGACGTGAATATCCCTGCTGTCAGCATTAAACAACAACAACAACCGAATATCCCGTGGGAAGCGTACTGGATAAACTCTACCGCGGAATTAACATAAATAAAATAAGTAGCTGAGTATTCGTGTACCCTTATGCTTTCATACAATGTGCCGCCATATATGGAAATTGTACTTTCTCCGCTGACTGTAAAATAATCGCAATCGGATGTTTTAGGAGCCCTATCTCTACAACTAGTTAGTCATGTGACACTAAATAGGCGTTTCACTTCGTCACATGCGCAACTCGACAGGTTTGACGACACTGTTCATACTCCAGCAGTATTATCAACGTGCAGACGGAACAGAATGTCTCCCTATTGAATGCGCCGGTTATAGCACTGAGATATACAGGCTAAAGCTCTACTTGTGCATTGCAGGCAGCACAAACCGGCGTTTACGATAGTTAGACGCCCGTAAACACCGGAATTCCATCATTCCGACGTTACATGGGCTGTCGCATGTCAAGGGATACAAGCTCACCAGATATGCAAAAAGGCTGTAGATATTTGTTATTCGCCTATACTGGTTTCAACCACTGATACAACTGTTTTTATAATTCTCTTTCGTCTCCAGTGACTAGAATACACCTCATAGGCTGGAGGGATACGATTCACTTCAGTGTCAATTCTACGTTGTTACGCACAAAAAAGGCGGAAGCCTAAACAATGCCAGCAAACTTTGACACTCGAGTCAACTAACAATCCATGACCAGTTTCGTACTCAACCAGAAGTAGAATGTATAAGATTGGAACTAACAAACTTTTCATTAGACTACCAGCCATACGAACACCCTATGGGACAGTGAGATCATAATGATCACCATTGGATTGGATATTACCAATAATTAGCTAAATATTCAAGCTGGTTGACACCATCTCTTACAAATAACACTCGTTCGGCGTCCGCAGTCGAGAACATCATAAATTCTACATACAGCTCGATTATTTGTTTACAGGGTAAAAGTATCTTAACGTTGAACTCTGAGTTTAGACATGAAAGCTTTTATTTTGACTGGATTCTATTATCTTGCTTCCCAGTTAAGACTTGTTACTTCACTCTGTGATTGTATGGTAGATAAGCATCGGTGAAAATCATTGGAGTTGATGATAAGTAAAAACATCCAATCAGAGGTTGACATAACAGCGTCATCAGTTGCGGAGTTATAATGCAGACTCGACGTACATATTCAAGATGGTAAGATTTGGATGGCCTGGAGATCCGATTCAATCCAATGAAATGAAGTTTTGGTTGATTTTTTATCGTTATTGCTAGTTAGCTGAATGCTAACGAAGTGCTTGATAGACCGTATTTAGAATTTTTCTTCTACGCAGTTAGACCATCATTTGTTATTTTCCTACATTACAATAATGCAAGTGATTAATTAGAGAGGAAGTCCACTGGAAGAATTAATCTCCAACTTTTTCGTTGGCCGAGTTAACGCATCACACATATAGAGGAAAACTGCACACATGACTAAACAGAGATAAACACTGTTTTCAATGCTATAGGTAAGAAAAAAAAGACAAGAACACTACCGAGTAGCAAACAATAAGTAAACAAGCTTAAACACTATAAGGAGAGCTTACCGACAGGCTCAATGAACAGTGGATAGTTAACAATTGACGAAGAAGAACTGTAGCCTAGGTGTGTTGATATCGAGTTTCGATCAGAATTGGCAAGAAATCCGCCCTTCGAAGAAATCACATGCGTTCAGTAGAGCAATAAGAATCTGAACACAATGTATGGAACGGATGCGTGTAGGAATAGTGGTGTTTGTATGTCAGTCATAAGGGTGAAACAAGCTATAAAGTAAGTCAACACTGAAGGTGACACTGGTCAATAGGAATGTGGGACAAGCTAGAATACACTTGTGGCTGATTGCCGATAAGCGGTAGGAAAATTCGGCTGATATTAGCTTGAACATCACTCACAATGGATAGCAGCTTTCGTAGCCCGTAGACTTTACAGCCAATCCTTTTCAGAAAAAACGGTGAGCGTACTCTGGTTTTTGTTCTTGTTAGAGCTCGTCACTAATAGATATCCTTGCTATAGTCGAGATGTGAACCACGGCCAAGGTTTCATGAGGCAACCGTGTTAAGCAAATGATCTCACATTAGGCATGATGGAAGCATCAGCTACACTCGCCCAGATTACCGGATCGCACCGGGAGTTTAAATAAGTACGCAGGACGGCATCCACTAATGAAACAGCAGATAAGTGTGACCAGTTGGGTTTAATTACAAGCTCGCTATGCTCATTTGGTAAGCTGTTAAATATCATCATTGCACAAAGTAAGGATTACGTATCTTTGTCCATCAACCGGTACATTAGCTTTTGCTATTCAGCTGCAGAATTTCGCACTGTGAGTGCAATCCCTTTGCGCAAACAGCATGTCACATGCTGCGAGCTAACCAGTATGAATGATGGATCCACTTCGTAAGTCATACCTCAACATAGGACGTTCATCAATTGCCGGATTGATACGACTTCCAGAAAATACGCAAGAAAATTCTAACAAAATATCCGGTCAAACGGAAAACAATTTATTTCCCATTTTCAGCACGCGTTACATCGTAAAACTCTCTGGCGTAAGGTGAAGGTCAAACTAACAAGACAACCACTAAAGAACATCTAGAATTCACAGAACATAGTTTACTAATAGTGCAAATAAAAGAAAAACTGAAAATCGAATCAGTTGTTGCTCTTTAAGGTAACTTACAGACAGGATCTTTGTTGAGAAATGTTGGCAAGAAATTAACAACACCGACAACTTTGGTCCCTGAACAGTAGTTGTAGAGTTTGCTTGTTATACATCGACGGTTTCTAGATTTACCGCGCCTGTTAACCCCCTAAGTACAACCATATCGCTCTCTTCATTTTGCGTACAATAAGAGAAAACTAGAACCAAAACAACAACAGTATGCTTTGACATGAAGCTACGTATATATTCAAGGATGAATGTGATAGACTGGTGTGGTTCAAAAAAATAAAGCTGAAAAACAACCGGAAGTATCAGACTGAGGTTTTCATGGCTGAAAACAAGCAACCGATCAAGCTGAAGCCTCATTGAAGTAAGTATAGGGCAATAAAGAGAATCATGTCTTCGTGCCTTTCGAGATAAAGTTTACAGACATCTTTCCACAACCAACAGTTGTGACGAATTTTTGTACTCGGGCCTTAGCCCGTCCTAATTCCGTAACAAAACCAGTTCTTCTACTATCGTTCCTATTTCCTCCTTTCAGGACGAACTCACACTGATAACCTCGCTCACTTTCCAGTCCAACAGTGCATGTGGAAATTTTCAACTAGATGAAGTCACGGAGGGTATGTATGCCCGTGGTTAAAACGATAAGCACAAGAGTCGAAGCAAAGTCCACCTGCATGACCGATAAATAGAGATGAGTAAGCTCAAGTGTAACAAACCTACAGTCGGCATGATTCCCACTCCCAGTCGGGTCCGAGCGAAATCAACAAACCGTCTCCGTAATTCCACCACATGGTAACGAATACACAGTAGGTTAAAAGCTAAACGTTCATGTCATTAATGTATACGCCTACTTTCCGGCTGTGAGTTCAGTTCTGGTCCATATAAACGTGGGACAAACGTGTCAGCTACTGTACCATGGGCCTGATGTTAAGTATGAATGGATTATAAGATCTAACGTTAAACCAGGAGTTTGTGGGTAAAGCGTAAGTTTTTCAGTCATCAAGGTCTTGTTACAATCAACCCCAGAAGTTGTGGAGAAAAATGAAAACTAACCAGTGTTGCGACACTTAAATTATTAGGGTCTAGTCATCGCTCGTGCTTGTGCACACCTTTAACTTTTATCATTAACAAGGATACAAACATTGCGATTACTTATGATTTTCAAACGATAACAAAATCCTCATAGTTTAAACAGCAACTCGATATTTCGAACGTATCCAACAAATTCCGTTACTGACTTCAATCTGAATTCTGAGGTGAATATTTTCCGCCGCAGTGCGAATCTAAATCTAAATGTACCTCAAACGGTAACCTTTCTTGCAAATAAGCTCATACAATAACAGAGTAACCTTTCGGTCGAGTTTATCGATTCAAACAGCCTGTGAGAGAGAATTTCCTATCAGTGTCTGTCGCCCTTGTATAGTGCAACCTCAGATAAACAATCAACTACTGAACGATACCCGCGTACGCGGCATCCCGTCGAGACCTACTCGGAACCAGCTGAGGTCAATTTCAGGACAGTCCGGAAATCAGCCGAGGACAGTAATGCGAGTACAACGTGATCACTGACATGCACAAAGTAGACCTCAACAAAGAACGTAAACACATTGTGGCCAACATAAACGGAGTCCGAGTTCGACTTCAACCAGACACTGAAAAACGTGAAATAAGATCAACAAACTGCAGATGAAGAAAGTGGTACCTAGCGGTTGTCTGGCGAAGTGGAAAGCACAATCACTTCTGGTAACATCAGGATGCTTTCTACCTCATTGACTGCCTCAGACTTCATACGTTCGGTCTGCAACTGGGTTGGCTAATCACCGGCAGTTACAATCGGACACGGCTGTGAACACATTAAAACGCAGCGACCACAATCACCACTGTTGAGAGGAATGAAATGAAGACAAAAACAGACAAAATCAAATAGAAAGCGCAAGATGGAGAAAACACGATAGGTTTGAGAAAGATCTTGTTCCAAATAATCGCGAGTATACAAAGTTGCCGATCAGAATCATCATCGCAAATGTACGCTTGAAAAATAACCGTAATAAAACAAAACAGTGGTCACGGACAGAACTAGTTCTCAGCGTCGTCATTCGAGAGGAAGGAGTAATTGAGGAATCAAAGAACTCCTGAGGTGCGTGGATTGTCAGTCTTAAAAAGACTATCCGGCATTTCTTTGTACAATGAAAAGATGAGTGAAACAACGAGATTATATTTGTTGAAAGGTATCTGGTATAGAGCTGGCGGGCAAGCTGTGCGGGTCAACCGTGTGAAGTCCGGCCTCAACCGAAGGTGAACGAGGGACAGGAATCTTCGAGGGCGAAAAATGATAGAATTGGAAAAGGATCTGAAATACAAACGGATAATTAGAACAAAGTGGGAAATAATCATGAGCCAATGCGTATCGCTAATGGAACGCCTACAGTATGGACGAATGCAAATCTTCTGATCTGTGGCTACGAAGCGAACTATTAGTCATGCGACCGCCAACTCGAGCCCGGTTATCACAAATGCTTGAGGAAACGAAATATAGTCTACTAAACATCTTTCGGGGTTCTGGCACAGAATCCCTGATCAGTTTGCAGAGTGGTCGTCAAACCTACAGCTAAGACAGGGAGGGGGAAATGATGCTTGCATTGATTGATCACCGATATGAGAAAACTATACTTCATGCTGCCGCTCAGTTAAAACCTGCAAGAATACAGTCGAGTTTTTGCCAATCAGTGCTTACGGGACATGCTACGCTGTCTCACGATACCGACGTGATAGTTTTTCAAACACTCAAAGTTTGGCTGTTACAAATAGTTCATTGAAGAAAGCCTTGACTCTCTCTCTCTCTCTCT
>JTDE01006964.1:5723-16995 GCA_014338405.1 Paragonimus skrjabini miyazakii | reverse complement strand
ATATATATATATATATATATATATATATATATATATATATATATATATATATTGGTGTTCACGACCTTGGCCGAGTTTGCCCCCGTTTGGACTGTGTTCACCAAATAAAGACAACTGTGTGAACGAGATTCGGACAACCGACAACCTTAATGTTACGAGTCATGCGGCTAATTGATAGAAAATCAAACCGAAAAACCGTTCCGTACGTCAAGATCGTTATTGTCAAGTTCGAAAGCATATAACGCGGGTCATCTGACTGCGTTTTCAGACCAGAATTCTCACCAACATTTTGGCGTGGTTTTCGGTTAAACACCGAATGCACCCTTGTCTGAGTCGGGGCTAGTTTGACCGGTATTATTTGTAGTCGATATTCGCCTGTCGTCCCTCGCCCTTTGGACTTATTTCTCTAGATGATAAGCCAACCAATTTCTAGTGTTGCTCGTTATCCCCATGTTTTAAAGCTTGTTCAATCCTCGAAACCACTGTGACATGCTTCATCAAAGTTCTAAATGTTCCTCCATTGCACTATGTCTATCGCCTTTTACCATTGCTGAGGTTTGATTCTATTCCAAATTAGCAACTTCAGACAAAGTGTATTCATCCAGACTAACGACGGATGAACGAATCACATAACTATTGTCCATAATAAGATCTATGGGAACGCGACAGCTCTGATCGATAGAATGAAGTCGAACGTATATTAATAATATTAGAGTGCGGAAAAGTCAGTTGAGATGAATTTTCTGCCTTTGGATCACAATGTGTTTACCATCCTATTGAATGTGAACTGGATACGGTCAAACCATCCAAATTCAGTCAGGAACAATCACAGAACTCGAATTCAAACCCACAACTTCGTAAGTAGCCAGGCGTAGCTACCGCAAATAGAGTGAGCAGTACGGCTGTCGCACGATGAACGTAAATGCACATCAACAGTGCCAGTGTAAACCCACGTCAGGATCAGCGTAATGAAATTCAAACGGAAGATTTTCGAAGCCAAAAGCACAAAAGGTAGTAGTGATATAAAAATTATACTTACAATGAGATCCAATAGCAGCACGCCTACACTGCCGATCAACCAGGGCAATGAGTTGAGTAGAAATCGCGGATCCAGCGAGGTGAGGAAGATCTGAAGACCATAGGACGCGTTACCCACCAGAGCAAGACAAAACAGAATCACACAAAGACCCTCAGTAGAACCTCGTTGCCACTGCATAGGAGAGGAAGATACAGAACAACTTTAAAATGGAAACGATACGTTCATTAAAACTCCAGGGAACCGATTCCAGAGAATAACAAAATTTGGATATTGAGGAGGGTGCTGATTGCGGTAATGAGTACTTCTTAATGACCTTGGGAATGTCCACGAGACAAACCGACGTGAGGGCGGACTGCATCCAAACAGTTACCAAATCTAATCAACCTTATTTTCTTCAGTAATACTCTGTTTGTAATCTGTTTATAATTTTCCTTCTTACTGTTGTTGTGAATGGCTGTTTGAATCAGTCAACCGTCAGGCATAAGGCTGTGGACGTACGTATGGATGTGCAGCAAACGGCCAACTGCACGTGATACGCAACCCAAGAACTTGATCGATCAGAAGAGTCACGTGATAAGTTCAGTCAACGAAAGAGGAGTAAACTGTGGTATGTGTGAATCGATTATCTACAGTTACGATTAACTCGCCTTTTCAGCCAGGTGGGTTAGAGTACTCTTATCCAACAAGAAAAAATTAGAGCCAACAAGCAAATTAATCAGTAAGGGTAGCGTGCTGAGTAAAAGTTTGAGACAAAAAGGGAAAACAGATAGATTTACAGAAAGTCTACAAGTTACGAAGCATCCTAACTTGACAAAGTAGTAGGTAAACAGGCCTAATTGCGGGAACGTGCGTTGCACTAGGCGCTTCAAGGTAGAAATTAAAGAGATGGCCTGATCTATGTTGAAGGTGTCCTTCGCACGTCACCGGAAGTGATAGACAGCCAGTTATGCCAAAGTTGTTTTCAATTTGTAGATATGGCTTATAGTTTCGCTGAGGATATTTGTGCCGAAACAGAAAAACGATAGTTGAAAGTGACCAGTAGCTCAAGCGCACACAGTCAGCTAAATCGATCTCCGATCTGGACACATGACGCCGATTGGTGCGATTACGCAGGACGTACGACACTGTGCAGCCAATCACAACAAGATAAATGGTTTACAATTGACCGACATCATTGGAGGAAATACTTACAATACGTGCGCATGACGGGTGGTACATAATAACTCAGAGAGACTATGGAAGCGAGTAGTCAATGAAAATGGGTATAGTGGATAAGTAACATATACTATAACATATACTATAACATATATATACTATAACATATACTATAAATATACCTGGAATTTTCACTAAAATAAATTTCAATTAAAGTTCGGCCTCTGCTTCTACTTCGCAGAAGGGCCAGATAACACAAAAGTTAGAAACGGATAGATAAACTCAGAGGTTCAAATCTACAATCATGGATTAGGTACCTACAATATTTCTACTGCGTTATCGTTAAACAGCTTGTATAACCTGAAAATGTCTATTTCAGAGTGTAACGACAACTATTCAATGTCTACACACGACAGTGAGTATTGTTGGAGTGGAAACAAAAAAACGTTATTTAAAACAACAATCAACGGTCTTTTCTGTTCTGAACAGCGTAGACCGAATTGCTATAAAATCAAGTGTCTTAGCAAGCATGCGGATTGACGGAGATTGGCTGAACGTGACTCAATTATGCGTATTATCATTAAAAAAAACTCAGTCGCAGAAATAAATTGTGTATACAACTCCAGGGATGCGGGAAATAAAACTACAGTGATGGAGATGACTGAGGTAAAAGTATACAAGGACCTTAACAATGTCACGAGCGGTATCGAGTGGGAATAGCTGTAACTAACAGAATTCGCGGTCAGGATTATTGACCTACAGACTACAGGTATCCATCCATACGGTAAAGTCCCTTCACTGGTTACTCCTGTAAAGCTGGATGCAGGGAATAAGTCCCATCTCAAGGTCATCACCCCGGTTTACCATGGAACATACTGTCTAGAGGAATGATTGTTCCTCACCAGCTTGTGGCGCACCGTAAAAGTGTGTTGTAATGTTTATGAATCATGGATCGAGAATAGCCTGATGTGTAGTGTAGGTCGTTCAGTGTGATTGATAAACAAAGAAAATACAAATAGAGTGCGTGCACAAAGCATCCCTAACTCCCGTGAAAGGACGGCGGCGGCGTCATTTATCTAGAAAAGTACGCCAACGATTGAATAGCTTTAAGGACAGATTTCAACACTGTTCGCTAACAGAAGATAGGAAAAAGCATACAACTCGGGCGTCGCATTTCGAGGTCGGTGATATTCAACTCTTTGATCAACTTTCCAAGCCATTTACTCCGTTGGTTTTCTCCATATACCAGAGATACACCCGTTCCGGATTCATCCTTTTCTTGCAATCCGCTTTCATTCAATCACGTTAAACTTCGAACAAGCCACGGTTTGTGGAGGATAGGTTTTGTTTTTGTGCGACGGAAACTAAGCGAGCACGCATTAACAGAATCTGCATTGACACATAAATGTGGTTTTTCTGTTTACGTTCCAGATCATTCAATCAATGTGGTACACAAAGATCCTGAATCAACGAACACTTAAGTGATCAAGGAAGGCAAGTATGCACAAAAGTAATGTTGTCACAGCCTTTTATTGCCAAATATCGCACAAAAAACTTCCCATTAAGTACACCGTTTCCCTTCCGAGTGCATCACCATCGACCTTATTGCAGTTCACAAGTTTCAAATTTAGGCCACCTTGGAGAATTGTTCAAACACCAGAACTGGAAGTTCCACCTAATTTTCCTCTTTCAGATAGTGGTTGGAACAAAACGACAAGCTTCACAGAGGAACCACCCACAACTTTTTATCGTCCGTCTTCACTTCACCACAGAAATAGTATTTGTTCCTTTTCCGACCCGTGTGTCCCTCGGAACTGATCCAGTGTGATCCTTTTCTTATGCCATCTAATTGCATTATATGTCATCACACGCCCAGTCATCCAAATCAAATGACATCGCAGACATATCTTTCCTTCTTCCGTAAAATAACAAAAAAGGTAGAAAACTTTTCTCACTTAAGTTTTTCCCATTTTTAAGTTCAGTGTTAAAACATCTAACCATCTATCTGCGCGTTTGTCGTTTGGCCTACGGGGTATACCCAACCCAGTAATTTCACAGTCCAATAAGAAGCTTCTGGAACAGTGGTGGACGTGTTCGGGATCGACGCTTGAACTGTACTCTCTGCTCTAATGTTTTTTTTTCAAAAATAAACGTTTGGGTCTGCAGTGTGTCGGAATATACGTGTAGAACTATCTTATCAATTGTTTGCCTTTTGAAAAGTAACTAAAATTACGACTTTGCTTTTCTCTACACCTGAATTTCTGATGCCTTCAGCTTACATTTCAGCTACACTCACCTTGCTCTCTGACTTATGGGAAGATCTATATCACAGAAGAGAAGCACAATACAGGG
Source organism: Paragonimus skrjabini miyazakii (assembly GCA_014338405.1). Lineage (NCBI taxonomy): Eukaryota > Metazoa > Platyhelminthes > Trematoda > Plagiorchiida > Troglotrematidae > Paragonimus > Paragonimus skrjabini miyazakii. The sequence goes on along the minus strand of JTDE01006964.1, from coordinate 12,449 downwards.
TAACTGAATTCTTTCATACAACTGTTCATTTTGAGATACCTTAAAAACCAAAGAACCTGACGATTATCACGGTTTACACCATGGCTGACTGATGAGCTTCAGAGGGCACCATGATGAACACATCCACTATGATTTTTTCAGTTTAAGATGTCCCAAGTAAGCTAGCTGGATTTCAACGGTGAACGAGGTTTTGCGGCTAGTGTGCTGAAAAACAGGAATTGGTTGGCTCTTACAGAGTGACAGGTGCAAAGAGTAAACCAAGTTAGCTTGTCTACACCCAGTTGCCTGAGACATCTTAAACTGACACCGAGACATCTTGAACTGGAAAAGATATCGAGTAGCCCAGCAACACAATGCTCAAGGTGAGTTTGGTGCAGTGAGCAAAACAAGTTTAACTAGTAACGCTTATCAAGACTGTTCTAAGCAACACAAAATACCAGACATCTTGTAAACAGTACATACCGTCAAGTGATCCCTGCTCGCAGTTTGATGTGATGATTACATACATACAATGCCGAAGGAATATACTTGGAGGTAAACAATAATGTATAAAAGTGAACCGGTTTTCAGGACAAAACGAACAATAAGTTAGTCAGTAGTGTATCCTTCGGCATTGGCTGTCATGCTCGGTACTACTCGCCAGTGACTAATACCGGTTACAAAGGCAATATGACGCTAAGATTAGCTGCTTTCGTAATATTAATCACTTTCAACTAATAAACAAAGAAGTGGGTGTTTTCTCTCTCAAAGCCACGAGAAGTGTGGCATTACTTAGAGGTCTCAGTGATTAAGTGATAGGTGCTGGTTTGGTGTGGATTCCATAAACTCGGACCAATGTCCTCCTACAAGTTCACATTAAACTCGTCTGGATCAGATTACGGTTCGTTTGGTACGGTATGCAAAACTATGTTGTATCACGCTTATTTCTCAGGCCAGCCAGGTAAACTTTATTATGGATTCCAGTCACGGATGTACGTCAGATTTTAGCCCGCTCGAACTAGATCTGATATCTGTTCACTGACAGTATTGTGAACTTTAGTGATCTGCCATGCTACCAATGAGTCTGCGTGACAGAATGACTGTATCATTTCTCCTTGGGAAGGACTAGGTCCATTTCGAACTTTCCGAAATGTCTTTGACAGCAGGCATATCCCTAAAATAGCAGGCAATGCGAATCACGGTAGTATACAAGCGTGGTTTAGTGAAAAACTCTAGTTCATGGGGCCAGACGTATTTGTTCCCTGATACGGTGCAGACAGAATAAGAGGCGCTACGAGAAACGTTACCGGCAGATGGATACCTAAACATTCCCGGAAACTCACAGCATGATGTACAATTGCAATGAGCCAATTCAAACAGCTCAAAAGATGAGTATACTTCTATTTCTGTAATTCAAAGGAGACCAGTTGGCAAACAACATCAAACACAAATTGAAGTCTGCCCTATCCCTCACGTATGCGATTATCCATTAACGCGCAGTTCCAAGCATCAAAGGACCAGCTCTTCAAAATCGTGAACGCAGTTTGTCTAATTATTTTGGCTTTCACGTTGTCCTTCAACTAACTTATAAATTTATCAACAGTAACATAGACGGAACCGATTAATGACTATACCAGCGAGTAGCAGAACATGTCCGGAAATGGTTAAGATAACTGGCGACCGGAAAATCTTAAACCGGTGAACCCAGTGAACGAAATCTCACATCATCAACTTATAAACATCTATCTGATGTTAACAGGATATCACGTTGACCCAATTAGATCATTCAAAATATTGTTACGTTATCAGAACTCGAAACTATTGGCCCTTAGCGGAGCTATGCTGATCAGAAGTCACCAGCTGGCGCCGTGCACAAAAATGGTTGAAACAATCTATCGGGTTGCTGTGGTGTTGATGACATAATATTTTGTGTAAATGTATGCGTGTTCACACCATGCGTATCTAATCACTTGTCGTACATAACCTGCATGTTTTACCTGTGCGACAAAATGTTAACATATCGCAGCATATGTCTTCTTTCCGCACTGATGAGTGCCAATCGCGCAACAACGATCGATCCAGTTTGGGCAATTGGACGTGGTTCAAACCACATATGTGACCCAGAGAGTCACATGGCACCGGACACTGCGTCCGCTACTTGATCCTCTCTCTGCGACACGAGCACGTATAAAACTACATAATTAACACATTCACGGACACTCGTTCACGTTTCTAAAAAAATCAGCGAGACAGAACGCCAAAGGAGCCCAAATATGTTAGTCCAAAGCACCCTTGCACGAAAAAATTAGTCACACAAACAAAACTGTTGATAGCTTCTAATTAACATAAACAGCTGACCAGAAGATCTAAGTAAATCATGAACAAACGAAAAGACGAACTTACATTGCGTAAAATTTGAGGGAATCTTGAGCTGACATACATGATAGAGGACAGAAAGCCAAGGATGTATCCGATTTTGGCACTAGTTTCCTATAACAAAGAAGAAGAACGTATTAAAGGATTACAGAAAAAAGCAAGTGTCTTGGGCCTAACAATATTTCCAAGTGACAAGATGGATGAATATAAGATGTTCAGCTTAGCAAACGGTGCGTGCTGATTTGTCATAACGACTGGTAGCTACCTCGCTGCATGGAGATCTCCTGATTTGGTTCAATTAACGGTAGTTCCAGTCAGTTGTGCCTGGTATAGTAAGCGCTTCGCGTTTGTATAAAGAAAACATGACCTAAACGCTGTTCGTGCACCAGACGCCTCTGAAAACACGTGCTAGCAAACAGACATATTATTATACGAAATTCTGTAAGATGAAGACTAACTGGTAGGGATAACAGTGGTCAAATCCAACGAGTTTGTTCACATTCACAGCGCTAACTTTTGGAATTGTAGGGAAGACGGGATCATACACCGGATTTGAACACAGTTAATTTTAACAAAAACTTGAGGTTATTCCGACACCCAACATTTATAACATTGATTAGGATAATACGTGCCCTCGTTATTAACACAGAAACCTCCACATCAACATTGTAGGTTAACGAAATGGTTATGCATACAGAGATTAAACAATTCAATTCCAAACGGGCTGTGGAAACCGACTAACACTGCAACAGCTTTTTGCACTTACGGAAGGCAGGATTTTAAGATTGTTTTGACCCGATAAGCTAAAACTCTTTAGTGATTTGATCTGAATTTTACATAAAAACCGCACATATACCAGTGAAACTGGATGTGAATAACCCAAAGTAGCAATTTTCAAATCAAACCGACTTCATACGTGCTAATTTTGGTAATAGCCCGGGTTGTAAAAATGTGCAGTGCAATCATCAGACAACTGGATGCAACATAGATCGGTCCAATTGTAAGAGAGCCGACGTGAACCATGGTTTGTGTGTCAACGCTCGTCTGATCAATCGATCATCTAATCCAAAGTGGATACAGCCCCGGAGAATTTAACTGCAGCATGGCAGTACTGTACGGTCAGACGTCATTTATGTTGGAATTGATCAATCACTTTCGGTTTCTTCTAAGTCGTAACTTACTTGTGAACCGCTTGTGGTCGCATTGGCTCAAACTATAATCCACGATTTTGTCTGAACGTTTGGTTGGTGGTGAAGTAGTCCGGCGTAAGCTCGCCTTATCAGCACAACGGTTAGAATTCAAGGTGGTATGCGAAACAGGATAAAGGTGAACTCTAATCAATAAGTGAGACTCGGACTTGCAATGCCCCCTCTATTGAGAACATTTCTGTGATTCCACGTAAATGTTAACCGTAGTGGGGCAGCCGAAACATTTAACGTCAGATACATCGAATATTTTGTCGATGCCACGGTCAATTGATGTGGACGAATGATAACTTGGCGTAAAGAAACGAAGAAAACACTCAAGGGGCTGACCACTTTAGATCGGGCTCAGTGGCGCAAATGATGTCGTTTTCGGCAAACCCTCTTTGGATTAAGTGTAATTATTGACACGGAGCAGCGATAGCCGCAAGAATCGGTCTCGTTGAAGACGCCCTACTTTTACTCATAGTCTGGCTACCTGGTTGTGCCCTGACGTTGAACGTTTTTCAGTCATTAGGTATCATCCACGCTCCTTCTTTTGTTTCTTAGTTACAACTTGCTTCTCTCTCCACAGTTGTATGGCAGCGATATGTGCTGCCGTGTTTGATGACGGTGGCGACGAACGTTCAATCTGTAAAAAGTAGATGACAAGACATACCTGAAAGAGCACGAACAACTGAAAATACTCCACGAAAGAAGGGATTTATTACATCGGCTTCAGCTGTTGTCCTGGAGCATTTAAATGAAACCGGCTTCATAGATTGTAAAGCAGAAAGTGATTTGAAATGAACAGCACTTACTGGAAGGAATGGTTGACGCATGAATGAATGCCCCCAAGGGGTCGACGTTGCAACAGCTATCGGAATCTGTTCGGTGGATGACCATTGAAGTAAATGCCGTGAAGCGAATCCACGAAGGGGTCTTAGGTTTTTTGAGGTTTCCAGCGACAACAGGGGGCTAGAACCACCGTTGTATGTCTGTAGACCAAAAAGACCAAGAAATACCGCACTCAAAGCAAAAAGTCGCCTTCGATTGGTGTTCGAATTGGACGTTATGATACTGGGCTCATCTTGGAGGAGCGGCACTCTTGAAGATACATCTGAATCATCACTGATAAAATCTGAAGAGTCATCCACAGGGTTCACCCGTCCGTCACCCAGCGCCTCAGACACACCTAAACACATGAAAATACAAGATGACCCAGAAGCAAACGAGAATAAGGAAATACGTGGCCTTACGCTTGGAAATAAGCAAACGTGGTACTGCCCGATCGGTCAATAATATACGGTTAATGTCGGCGACAGTAATGAACTACTTATAATTTCAAAGTTTTGGTTAAGGTGCGATTATACACACAAAAATTTCATTCCAAGTGACTTTATTCAAATGCTGTCAAATGGACGCGTTTAAATGCCACCGTTTATTGACAAGCATCACGTCCATGATCTATGTAAATATGACGAAAACTAAAGTGAACCCAATTAAAAGCAACTCTATATTGTGCCCAGACAACTTTTTACGTCCATACAAAGAAAGATAGAACTGAGGTGCATAAAAGTCAACTGCATCCCGTAATTAACAGAAGCACAAATGGCTTCACAAAATCTTCGTTAGTTTTCAAACGAGCAAGCAAAATGTGTGCTGCGAGTTAAACAGAATTGATGAGAAGATGCAGAAAGATCTGGCAGTTACGTGTTTCTGATCACAAGCAAACCAGCTAGGGCTTAATGGGACTGGCCATAAAGTAATGCATGCTCGTCATTCGTCGTGTAGTGATAGCTTTATAAGGTGCAAAGCTGAGTACTATTACTCGCGAGTAGAATCTGGGGACGACTGTTTCGGACGACCTCGGTGTGCTTCCAAACTGGTTACGAGAGCTAATTCTATACTCTCACGGCTCACTAGACTGAGTGAGCTTCACTATGAGAGCTTTTCAATAACGTTCAACTAATTAATACGGTATCATATTAAGCTAGATATTCAAGATTGTTACCGGAATGTTCTGAACGATGCAGTTATTGTATATACGTATTATCAAGATGCCATGGATGAATAAATATTAGCATACAGGATTTTTCACCAACCACACCATCCGCTGTAAAACACGCTTTCGCTGAGCTAGAATTACCTCGGGGATAGCTCACTGAAATCACATCAGATGAGCAGATAACATTCATACGGCGTCCGAGTGTGGTGACTCTGGAACAGCCCATTAGTCTGTTGTGCTAGTGTCATCGGATAACCACCCCAGGCGCAGCCTTAGGGAAATCCGACTGAGTTTTCACAAAGAGTGGTTACCAGGAACACTCCGGTGGAACGAAGCTGTACATGTCCTATTTCAGATGCATATAACTAGTTTTTTACATGTAGAATTCCGTTAGCACTGTTTAAAAGTGTAAATGGATTTATTCCAAATTACTAAATCAGCATACGGCTTTTCTTCAGTTTTCTCATTTGCATCAATGCAACTGTTGACTTCCACTACCAAGTTTGCTGAAACCGGTGTAATCCCCGTCCATCGTTATTTTCTATTCCGTCCACGGAACCGGACATACACAAATTCATCCAATCTATCAGTTTCCTTTGAATTCCATAAAACTGGCCTGGAAGGTCTTTAAATTATGGCTACGATTAACTGTACAGTTACTGTCTCTTCTTGAGATGATCAGGCAGCTTGAACACTACTGAAAAGTCATCACCATCATAGCAGCCATGAGCCTGACCAAAAGGTACTGTGGCTCGGGCTGCTGCTCAACTTAACAGTGACGTGGAATATCCTAGAAGAAAACGCTACCAAGAAGTTTGAAAATTATTAACACAAGACTAAGCGGAAGAACTAGAAATGGTATGGATACAGGTCCGCCATTGACTGCGACACATAGCCATCTCGGATAGCGTCTCCAACCAGCGATTTGATCACGAGGACCTCATCCAGGCAGGAGACACCTACCCACTTTGCTCAATGGAGTAGTCAGGGTCTCCAGATTTCGTGACCACGTTGTTGGTTGAATACCATGCGGTGTTACCCAGCTACTGGTGGCCTCAGTATATAATGCCCGGTACAGTAAACGAGCAGGTGACATACCAACCATCGCAAGCTGTGCCCCTTGAGCAGTCAACCAAGTGATCGCGAATCATGGGCTATTTCACTATACCCAATTTATGGCCG
>JTDE01006963.1:1559-11715 GCA_014338405.1 Paragonimus skrjabini miyazakii | reverse complement strand
AGGAAGCTCGACACCAAGCTCACTGGATTTCTCAAGCGAACCTTTCGGAATGTCGTCCATGACCAAATAAAACAGGAAGCCGGAGATGAGATGCCCCAGACGAAGATCACCAGATGTGATGAACTCCCGGGACAGCTGTCTACAAACCCACACCGAGCTTCCAGAATGGATATACAATGATTTTAACAGATTCACGTATTCCCCTGAAACTCCCTTTCGAAGGGGGCAGTTTCAAAGAAAATTACAAGCAACCGGATCGAAAATAAACTTTAAGTCTAAAAAATACCATGATTGTCGGCTCCAACATCCGTCGCAAAGTAAAAATGTGATCAACGCACGTACGACCTGACCGGATTCCTGCTTGTTCCTCGCGTATCTGACTTCCTCCTGATTTAGTGGGCCAACATAAACTGAAGCCAGTGAGTAATTTGGACACAACAGACACTAGACTGATCTCTCCGTGGTTGTCACATAGACTTTGGGCTCCCTTTTTTAAAACGGGAAATACTGTTAATAAACACCAATCAGTTTCCCAAATCGTATGGAAGAGTTTCACCAGTTCCGATATCAACCTCTCCCCGCCATTCTTGAATAGAGAAGGGAGGGGGTCTGGTCCAGCAACCTTGTTACGCTTCGATAACTAAAGCTCCAAGGCCACTTCCGCTTTCAACGGAGAGCTGTCTGAAACGCAATTACTGGACACTCGAGTCCCATCGTCCATATGGTCTGATTGACACCAGCTGTACCGTTCCTAAAAATGCCCAGCCCAACTGTCAAGTCGGCGCGATTGACCGGTGATAAGTGAATCATCTTTTTCACATATGGTCTCACTTACACTGACTTGACGGCCAGTACAACCACGGATCAGGGAAAAAAGCTTTCTGCTATTCCCAGATAAAAAGGCTCTTTCCATCCCTTTCGATTGTTCGACCAAGTAGTGCTCACGGTCTTTGCGCAAGCATTTAGTCAACTTGCGTTTAAGTTCTCGACGGTCGTCATCATATTCAGAACCAGGTGGGATCGAGCGACGCTTGTTCATGAGGTTTATCGACGTGACCGGAACTCTGTCGCAAGTGAACAGCTCCTTCGGAACATACATGTTCATAACATGCTTTCATAGCTGCGGCGATTTGTTCGCAGTGTTCGTTAGGATCACTCACCTGACTCAAACCGGGAAGCTTGTTCACCAACGCCTCCTGGTAAACGTTCTTCACATTCACCTTGCTCGAACGCCTGTTGAGTTGCTTGAATTTACGAGCGTATGTCCTCTGGGCAAATAACAAAACAAAACGGGCACGCACAACAGCATCGTCCGAGTCCAGGTGGTTGCTCCAAAATGCCCGACAGTCTTTAACAGTAGCGTCACCTGTAACTGAGTGCTACGTGATCGAGTTGTGTCCATGGCTGAGAAGCACACGGAGGTCTGCATCTAACACAACGTCTTCTCGTGTTGAAATGCGATGCCCGAAACATAAAGACCGTGAGAGACAGCTGCAGCAATCTTTCGATACTGCCAGTGTGTTGTGCCTCAACACCAAATATACCTCCCAGCCGCTTCTCATCCGGAGAAAGACGACCAAGCTGAGCATTAGAATCACCCGATAGTATGATAATGTCGATGTTTAGTCTGTTTCAGAAAGTCAACAAAGGTCTCATAGAACGCATCTTTGGTAGCATTCGAACAACTGTCCGTTAGGAGGTATGCCGATGTAGTGAACATAAAATGCCTTTCTGGTTTGCGTTGACAGACTTCGACCGATGTATTGAGTCTGACATCGCATTAGCGACTGTTCACTGGTATCTACTCGAGCAAACATTGCGCTGCTCTGGAATTCAGTGCGATTCCCATTCTAGCTTGACAACGAGATTCGGCTTAAGCGTCATCAGATACCTTGAGAGAGAAGCGCTTAGATCGACAGTTAGTTCAAGTGGACAACGGTGTTAGAATCGTAAACTCCCGTCCCCGACGCGCGGCACACATCAACCTCCATACTTGAGAGAGTACTTGCCAGAGTAGCCTGCTGACCGACTTGTCGGGGAGGGCGGACATCGAAGGTGACAGTGTTTTATAGTTGTCCCAGCTTTAGAAAACAATAATCATCCAGGAGCAGAGATGGCAAAAATTAGAAGGTAAAACAAAAGGTGAAAGTCGTGATGGGCGAATAATGTCACTGTCGAGAGAACAATAACTTCTGGCACTTCCTGGTCGTTTATGTCGCGGAAGAGGGTTGGCATGAGGAATCCCACACCGAGTTTCTGACACAAGACTGACCTGCGTGAGAACAAGATACAGAGTTTCGCTGGTGGGCCCTACCTGGAGCCAGTGACCCAAAATTCTTACTCACTCGGTAGTAAGGGGCTTACCTAGCCCGAGGGTGAAATAAATAAACAGTGCTTTCTGATCCTGAGCACTGCTGCTTGCAGTGAATATACTCGAAACTGCATGAGATTTTTGGATTGTACCGGATGTTTCTCGGCCTTATTGGACAAGGTCAACCGTTGGGTGTTCAGAGTGCTCTTTGTCTAGAGATAGGTTTTCTCACCCCTTTCTCCTTGGTTCGGATGTCAGCAGTTCCGCAACTGTGAAATAGTTCTGCCGTATGCTCATAGGATCGTGAATAATTACGTAAGCAATCCTACTCAGCCAGTAGTGCGACATACAATCCTATGAGTGCATCTGCTTCTCGTCCGACTGCTCTCCTTTGGCTTGTCTAACAAGGTGGTGCCTGAAAGGATCGAAGTCTTAGTCAGCATAATCTTCTGGATAGATGCAGTGTACAATCACGACCACTACGCCAGCGTAGCAAAGCAGCGGTTCAGTGTACTTAGTGCTCCCAAGGCTACGGTGTTCAACACAGAGGAGATCAAGTAGAAGCAGGTTGCAGAGCGGCCGGAGAATCTCAATCTTCAGAAATCACCTGGTCCAGATGGTTCGTATCCACCAGTGCAGAAGGAACTTGCGGATGTACTTGTAGCTCCACTAGCTCGAACGTCTAGCAACAGAGTCAAATTTCAACGGTGTAGAAAAGTGTACTCGTCTGTTTCGTGTATAAAGATGGTAGCCGCAAGCTTCTAGGCAGCTATCGACTAGTGATTCTTGCCTCCATCGTTGGGAAGGTCATGGAGCGTTTACTAGACAGGAGGCTGAGAACAGGTCTACGGATAAACGAGTCGTCACACCTTGGCCGACATGGTTTTCAAGTTCAGTCATGTCTGACCAACCTACTATTAAGAAGAGAGCACTGGGTTGGGGCCAAGGCTAGTGGTACACCAATAGACGTTACTTTTATGGAATTCGGTAAAACCTATGACCTGTCCATGATGATGATGATGATGATGATGATGATGATGATGATGATGATGATGATGATGATGATGACGAAGTTCCACACGGAAGATTCCTAAGTAATCTCGAAGCATTTGGCGACACTAGCCCCACCTTACTGTGGATAGAAAACTTCCTCTGCGATCACAGTTACTCGGTCAGGATGGATGGGATCTACTGGAGGTGTCCGGTGAGGTTCTTCAGGGCTCAGTTCTGGGACAACCGCTGTTTCTGGTTTTTATCAGTGACCTTCCCATAATAATTGAACCACAGTGCATAGTTAAACTGATGACTTCAAAGTCTGGCGCATTATAAAATTTGCTCTACAGACCGATCTTGATCTTCTAATGGCTTTCAAGTGGCCTCTGCCGGTGAACTCCCAAAAATGCGCATACATGCATTTTGGGAGGACGAGTGGAGCAAGTGCTTACAATATGGATGGAAAGCTTTTAAGACGAGCAGAAAGTGAATGTGACCTGGGCACTTGTCTCAGTATCACCCAAGACGTAGAACAACACGGACAGGACCGGCATATCAGCTCCTGGTGTACTGGAGGCAACCAACAAGTCTTTCAGCAGGCTTGTGCCTAGTACCTTTACCATTTTGTTCGCCGCATACGTTAAATCAAGCCGGAATACAGGGGACCGGTGGTCTATTCCTGCATCAAAAGGGAAATGCGAAAGCTAGAGGGAGCTTAGAGAACGGCCATAAAAACTAGGGTCAGAATAAAGGGAAGGAGCAACGAGCTGGAGCCCACCGTGAACTTCTCTTCTTTCTTCTCCTGGTTGCTGCCGTTGGTCCCAGACTAGGCTAGAGCAAAATGCTTATTACATTTCCAAACATTACTGGAAATATACTGTTTGTTTCCAAACCCTACTGCGCTCCTTCAGTTCGACGCCTGTTGAGACTACATTTCCATTTCTCTTCAGGAAATGCGTTTTACATTGCTTGCAGACAAAGATCCAGCGCATACCCACTTGTCCACTACACTAGGACCGTCCTGAAACGTTGTCCTCTAGGCAGGTATCAAGTAAAATGTGGGCACCCTGTCCTTGCAACCGATACATGCAATGAAGGACTGTTGTAACACATTCCGCAGACCCAAATACTACCTTCAGCGGTTGATGGGGCGGACTTCAAGGCCTCCGGGAGCCGGCCCATTCTAAACAAAATCGTTATAACTACACTTGCTGCAAGTTCCTCTTCACCCTTGGCGAACATGCCTCTCAAAGAGGATCGAAGTTTGACGAGATCATGCGGTTTGCTGTCGTTTGATTCAGTAAAGCTAGCCACAGTAACAGTTCTTCTCTAGCGTCAACTTGTGCACTGAAGCCGTCGGTGGCGGTTTAGCTGTCGCTTCTTCTATGAGGCTGGCGCGGTTAGAAAAGAATGGAAGAATTGTACCAGGGATCAGAAGTACTTCAATAGTTAATTTCCCCTGCACAAACAGTATGTCTTCTGGCTGAGAACCAGCCACTTTTCTCGTCTGGATTTACCTCTTGCACGACATTTCCATCTCCAATGCACCTGTAACGACCTCGAAATTTTAATGGCATGCCTGCGGTATGACGTGTAAAATAGCTCCAAAAACGTATTGCATGTTGTGCCTAGGCTATTAAGAAAATTTGCAAGCTGTCTATCATCTGATTGTTTGTCCGCACGCCATGTGACTGTGGCGCAAACCCGAATCGCATGCACCTCTGGCTTACTCACTCGTCGAGGGCCGGTCTCTAGCTTCCATAGCTAACTTGCGTGTCGGTGCCATTAATAGCCTTGTACGAGATCACTTGTACATTCCGTCCAATAAATATGTGGTCTCTATTCTCAACGGTCCTTTTGTATTTCACGTTTGGTAAACTCGTATCTGGGAAAAACGACTTAGTGCGCCGTGCACTGAACATCATCAGCAACCTGCGTAAACGTTGGCTTAGTAGTATCATGACTAATACAACTTTTCGTGCTGTATGCGAGTGCTAGGCTTACAAATCGATACGACAATTGTTCTACTGGAATTCACGCACTCGAGGTCTATCAAAGTTAAAAGACTGTCTTAGTCAACTCGAGATGCATATCGTGCGGCGCAGTCGAAAACGGTGCGTACTTTATGGGGCCTTGCCGGATGAAAAACTGGATGGTGCGGTAGATACCACTTATTTAAGGCGTTGCCAGCAGCTGCAGTAATCTCAGCATAACCATTTTCAATAATAATCACAAACAACGGTAGAATAGTTTGCCAACAGTTCCTGATCCCTCTGAAGTCGAGTGCGGAGTGTTTGAAGACGCTGAAGCACAGCAGACCGATTATCACGCAAAAGTAGTGGGTCAGTATGCCAAAAGAGAACCGATTTCACAGTAGCGATCTTTCAATAGTATGGAGTGTTCCAACTTTGTGAGCACTTTGCGGTCCTCGATGGACATAGCTCGTTCTTTACCTGAGGTCGAATCTACGAGTTTCATATTGTATAATCCTTCAATATCACTGTATGTCTTGCAATTGAATGGTGTGAACATCAAACACCGAATTTTTTTTGCGATGATTTATCAGCCCCATGAGCGTTCACCCCAATATCATGCGCACTGCATAGGGTTCATTCCATTTCCCGGTCTTCTGTTTTATAACCTAATGAGCTTCAGATACGTCTGACAAGATAAGTATGCCAATTCCAGAGGTTGAACAGTTCAAAAACGGAACATCTTTAAGGTGGCCCCAGGATTGCAAGTAGTCCTTCGTAGGAACAACTCGACTTACTTCCGGCAGCTTCTTGAATGACCAAGCCCGTGCCAAATGCACGACCGCTTTTGTGTCGACAGACTCCATGTCAATCTTCTCTTCCGTTAAAGTGAGCGTACTACATTGATTGAGAGTATTCAATGTGAGTCGTTTTGGCTGTCCAGTTAAGCCCAATTCTTTTACCACTGACTCCCGGAAAAGGGTGGTATCGGATCCACTGTCCAAGAACGCACAGGTATGTACACTACGTCCGGCTTGTCGTAGCACAATTGGTACGATTGTCAACATTACATGAAGAGGGCTAACAGGCGTTTCTGTCGAGGGGATCGGAAGCAACACTGCTGAATCTTTGTTTCACACAGGTGAGACGAGCACAGTGCTCGTCTAAAAGACTGTCATTTATTATATACCCTAGGGAAAGTGTGCTGCCAATCAATGGAACACAGAACTTACCGAAGCTACTGAAGAAGTAAAAGGTGACTCAGCTCCCCAAACTCGTCTAACCTCAAAGGATTTTCCTTTCCTACACGGATAATTGGGAAACCTCGATGAAACGAATGTGATTTTAATTTTTAGTGAACTGGTACAAGTGATAATGCCAAGTCATATATAAAGAGACATCATATTTCAATCAACCTGACAGCAAATGGTGTTTAAACGGTCCATTAGCGGTAAATCACTTCCGTACGTTGAATCAGCATGTCGATGAACGACGAAAGCACCCTTAGAAAGAAGTACACGAAATTCGAAGGATAGGTAGAAGACTTGCATAAATTTCAACGAGAAACTTCAACAGGCTTTCTTTATTAACACTCTGCGGATAGCTGCAAGTGCTGAGAAACAAACAGGAGTGGAACTGCCGCCAGGCTGCCCGTATGGATGTGTGGTGTACAAATACTTACACTGTACACGTCGAACGAAGTAATCCAAATGGTAATGTTTATTTAGACAGTTGATATGATAACAAATCGTAGCTTTGCAGACTACAGATGTAAAGCACTCGCAATATGGTTTTCAATGGAAACAGCGGGCAGTTTAATGGCTTGTTGCAGGCTGTGAATTCTATCAGTAATGAGGCATACCAGTATCTCGTGAACACTTGGGTCCCTTGTAAAAGTGATTGGACCTGGCACAAACTTAAGGTCATTACGTTGTTCGGTAACCACACCACCAATCGTGTGAAAAACAAGAACAATCACATCAAAAATGTATCGGAACGATCCAGTGTGTATGCATTTATCCAGCGCATCGTCGAACGTTGCAATGATATGTTCTGAAGAACGTCAGGTTAAACACTGAGCGCATGAGATGTTTGGACTGCTGGTAAGCCTGGAACATGTCTCAGTGATTCTGAAACTACTGTCACAATATATAGGGATGTTTTACTTAAACATCACAAAGGCACAAAGAATGTAGTTACAGCCTATGCAAAAGGCACATGGGAAGCGCGCTGTAACAAAGGACGCATTTTCCACGTTGACAATGTAGGGCGTAATAAATGCGCTTGTTTTAGTGATTGATACACGGGCTAGAGGCAAAGGCCCAAGGTTACCGGATCCAGTCGGTTTTTCTTGCTCGGTATCAAGCGGGAGTCTGTTGATCTGAAGGGCAATCAATGAAAACAGGATGTAGCGCCGTTCTTGGGGATTACCGAAAATATCAAGAACAGAGTAAGCTTACTTGCATAATGGACTTTTTGATCAATAAAAATCAAGTAATGTTATAAAGCGAACTCCAGAAGCGCTGCTAACGACCTCAAAGTGAAGACTGTTCCCATGTTTAATAACCCTGTAGAAAAAGAACCACTGCCTAACGAAGGTCCGAGGACGAAGCTTGAAAAGCTTCCTGTTATGTCCTCACCGGCCGTCATCATTCGCTATGATAAAGAATTGTTCAACGAGGCCTACTCCAAAGAAGAAGTGCGTGAGAATTAAATCACCGCGGAGTCGTCGAAACTAAAGTGAATATAGATCAAGAATATCAAGTCGGGACTCGTACGCGACATTTCTGAGGTCCGTGACTAGTTTGGTAGCCGTGCGCTGGACACGCTCAACAGCTAATGTCTCTCTTCGGGCCAGTATACACGACCTGATTAGCATACTCGAGGATCTGTCTTATACAGACCCCGTAGAGCGTTTGAAACGCTCTCCTGTCTATGCGGGGGAAAGTGCGCCAAATCATTCTAAGAGCCGCAAATCTCTTTTTTTGCCGCCATCTCATGGTGATGCGCTAAGGAAAACTTGGACGACAACCAGATGCCCAGGTTTTTCTTCAGATCGATTTTCATATCTACTGTGCCGGATGCACTATGATTCGCGAGGATACTGTCCGAGTATCCACCGAGTGACATATGTGCACACTTATTGTCGTTTAGTGGGAGACTCCAATTATCCGGCCAGCGCTTAATCGCGTCAAGATCAACATGTAGTGCACTGGTATCATTGGCATTCCAGATTTTTAGATCATCGACATATACAAGGGTGCTGTTAGAAATACCTGAAAAATATCACTGGTGCATCTAAAAATCATAAGAGGACCAAGCACTGATCCTTGAGTAACTCTCGTAGAAATGAAAGAGATGAAAGATCTGATCTGGTTTCAACTC
Source organism: Paragonimus skrjabini miyazakii (assembly GCA_014338405.1). NCBI lineage: Eukaryota > Metazoa > Platyhelminthes > Trematoda > Plagiorchiida > Troglotrematidae > Paragonimus > Paragonimus skrjabini miyazakii. The sequence goes on along the minus strand of JTDE01006963.1, from coordinate 3,054 downwards.
TGAAAGAGGCAATCCAGTGAAGAATCTTTCCCTGAATACCCAGTTCGACTGAGTCGTGTGGGATATGATCAAAAGCCTTGGCAAAACCAGAGAAGATGGCATCTGGTGTGAGATCATTGTATTTGGCCTCCGTCAGATTATCTGTGAAAATAGGCAAATTTGTTATGCCTGACCGGTTAGGAGAGTCCATGCTAAGTGGAAGGAAAAATTATTTGATAAGAAGTGGTTGACGATGGCGTGCTCCATTATCTTGAGCGGAAATCTAGCAAGATTGATTGGCTGACTGTCAGACGGGAAGTGCCGGCGATTTACTCTGGAGATGGTTGTGATAATGGCCCCTTTCTGTCTCCGGGATAAAACCGGTCTCCCGTGTCTAGTTAAATAGCTCATAAAAGGGTTCTGCCAGAACAACGGCTGTGTTTTTTAGAATTCTGGAGCGGATCTTGTCAGGATCCATTTCATTGTATGAATTAACCCCAAATAAGACGTTTTCAACGTCTCACACAAAACAGCGGTAACGAATGGCTGCCGAAATTTCTGCAGCGATAGGATAGGGTGCCAGCTAAGCGGTACAACGTTGTAGACGGCCAAATAGCAATCTATAAATAACTCGGCCACAACTGGGGATTCAGATGAAGTCTTGCCGTCGGGTAGTCGTAGAGAAAGAGCCAAGGGTTTAGTCTTTCTTAGTCGTCACATACGCCTAACTAAGCAGGCTTTGTTCTCTCGTCTCTGAAGTCGAGCCAGTAAAATTCGGATCGTGCGAAACATAATACTAATATTTTAATGGCATTAAACCCATGCTAGGCATTATACGTACCATAGATATGTTATGTATGATACACTGTATATGTCGTGGATGTACATTAGACTTTACATTACATTTTACATGTGTCTGTAATATACATTACATACATGTGACAAAACGATGGCGCACTCTCAGAAACGTTTCGAGGTTAATCATTCCGTCCACTACTCACCAGCCAATTTTCCCTGCTTTCGGTAATTAAAATATTTCCTTTCCTTACCCGATTTGCTCTGTGATTCGCAAACTTGCTTATCGTCATTCGCTTAGTTCTTCCAGGCCGACATCTAAACTCACGCATATTCATCAGTGATGATGAAAAGTTCTAACTGTGGGTCTTTTGCGATGTTTTCCAGCGCAGATGACCACGCTGTGTAGCGTTCCCTCCGCCCTTCATGGCTCCTGATCACATGTCTAGGTATGCTTTCCGAGGTGCATAAAATATTGAGCGCAACAGCGTTATATCATATCCGTGTCATATGTATTTGCCGTGGGATTGTGACAGTTGCGACTAGTACTCTGATCAGTACCTTACCGCTGCACTGGATGTAAATTTCATTAATCCAATCGGTAAGGCTTGTAAAGTTGGTGAAGCTGACACAATGTCATATGCGTCCGCTGCTTCTGGTACAAGTCACAGTGGGTTACCTCGATTACTCCGGAAACACCCACACCCAATACCGCTGGAAA